>OY754882.1:10600000-10842175 GCA_963576445.1 Lithosia quadra | reverse complement strand
GTAAGTAGAGAATATAGGTACTTAGACTTTGGGTGCACTCACAAATCTTATGACACAACCTACTCCTATTTATTTATTGTTGGTATTTGATGAAAAAATGGTGCTTCCCTGTTCAAATCACCATTGTTTACAGAAATGGTGTTAAGCTTTTTGTTAAAATCACAAATATGTATATTAATTTAAGTATTAACTAACCAATACCAATCACTTAAAAATATTCAATTAAAGCAACCTAAATCGATAGAATACCGCCAAACCAAAATCGATTACGAACAGTCGATACTCTCGTCCCGAGAGGAGGTCGGGGGAATGGGAACGGTTGTCTCTGCACCAGGCGTTGACTAATCGAGGCGCGTCCGCGTGGAATAAGACTGATTGCACCACGGCTCGCCTATGCCTGCCTGCTATGTGGTTCGCCCAGCCCTCCTACCTACACAAACCGACATTATTTAAGAAATCAGCTCGCTCAAGCGGCAACAAAGGGAGTTTTTACCACCCACGCTACGTGTTTTTGAAAGACTTATTACGTAAACTAAGTCATGTGATTATGGAAAGTTAAACTTGCCAACTGCTTTGAAGATGTTTTTATGATTTAATATCGAAGTATTTTAACTTTCAGTCCATAAGGTGCTCTGGAAAGCGACGTGTACAATTATATATTGCTTTACTGTGAGCTATATTTCTATAATAATTAGTTAATATTGTTGTAAAAGTGTAAAAATCGAGATGAAATTTATTTGAACTAACTGTTGCCAAATTAAAATTACATTCGTTCAGACTTCGGATGTTATATCGTGATTGAGTAACAACTTCTATCGAACAAAACTTTCGCATTTAGGTAGGTATAATAGTAGTAGGTAAAATTTTCATATTATACACTTTTGCGAATTGAATTCAAATGAAGTCACAGACAATTATTTTGTAGTCAGAAAGAATGTTTAAGTACATAATAAATCGTGAGGTATCTTAAAATACCAAACAAATTTCACACGCCGACTATCACACATGTTTAATGTATTGGCATTACTACTTAATAGCAGTGATTCAGTTCTAGGTAAAGTAAAGAGCTTATCCATTCATATTACTGACACCTGTGAGTCCTTATGAATATAAGTTCGAGTAGGTTCCAACTAAACTAGTCAGGTATACTCGTACCCACCGGTAAGCATAAAAGTGAAATTAATTGAACACTTAATTAAGTGTTTTCAATTTATATCCATCGCGAATCACTGGAAGTAATGGACTTGTAAGTGATTGGTGTTATTAATCTATAATTTCCACTCAATAAATGAGCCATATACGCCCACTTTCCTCAATCACGTCCGTTGCATTTATGTTTGTATCTCTTTCTGTCCTATTGAGATAGAAAGGGTAATAAGATTCGGGACGAAGGCTGCTATCAATGTATTATGGGTATAATTATACGATTTGAGTTAATAGTACAACGCATCACTAAATTTACAAATCGACATCCAAGTAAGAAGTGACTTAATAAAGAACTTTTAGACAGAAGAAGTCTTAGGAACCTAGTTCAGTTTTTGTTACACCTTTATTGTATGATGATTATTATACAGTTATTTTATACGTGAATGATTCTTCAGTATGTAATTTTCCTACCCGTTAAGCTTCATGTTACTACGTTACGTTTTATTGTTGACTATAATAAAATCAAAATCAACCTAGATAGCTAATGGGAGTAAAACGTTCTAGACAGAGTATTTCGGATTGTATCCGAACCCTTTACAAAACGAAATCATGAAAGAATAACAGATGGTAATGTTTAAACTTTCGCACTCCATAATAATTAACTTATCCTAATGAGCCTTTCGGTTGCATCCATAGCTTCCACCTCAAAGCTCAGAGTCAAAATAAACCAAACTGTGGAAATGAGGAGTATAGAAAAGTGAACCCCGGGTTTTGAAGTGCAATGTTTGAATGCAACCGGGACTAAGTAGTTCTCAAGTGAAGAATAAAGAAGAAAATGGAAAATAAATGAAGGAAAGTATGTCAAAACGCCATGTGTAAACGATCGACTATAATGCATTACATAATCCAAAACAACTAGGTAGTTCTAAAACCAAACCTAATCTTATAATCCCCAAGGAACATAATTCGTCGGAATGTTTACATTATTCTGGCGTTAATTGGTCGTTAAAGTTTCAAATATTTTAATAGTCTACTTTTATTGGCGATTTATCAAACATTCGATTTAAATAAAACAATTAACCATTATTACATAGGAAAAGTAGTCTGCGTCTGGGCGGGCAGACTGATGGTGAATACAATCGATAGTGACAAATTGGTGTCGACACACGAGTGGAACGGCTGTGCACAGGCTTCAGACAAAATTGTCTTAATGAAAGTGCTTGACGATTAATCGCAACATTTTAAGGTGAAAACAACTGCGACTCAGTCAAAGTAAACTGCGTAATTATGTTGTATGTCGTGAATTTTATAGAGAGAAATATGTGAACCCAGTTTAGTATTATAGTAGTGCAGTAATATTAGTAATAATATATGTAATTTCCCTAAATGAAACTGTCGTAAGTAAAAAAATTGTCCTGTTGTATGTTTTTTGCATAGTAAGTAAGAAAAAAATATTTAATCGGTAAAAAGAGAAATGTGATGTTTTTAGGTTAACCCTTAAATTGTCACATACTGAATCTGAAAGATTTTTTACATTTTGGGTGACGTTTTGGGTAGTAATAGGGGTAGAAAAGAATAATCCTTTAGAATTTTTGGAAAATTATGTATTTATATATGTTTTCTCAGATGTCACTTAAAACGGACATTGCCCATTTTCGGCTACTGTGCGGTGACCTCATATATGTCACATTAAACGGACATTGCCAAAAACATACCTAACATGTTTTTTTTCTAATCGAACAAAAAACAGTACTTACATAGAATAAAAATGATAATGAGATCAAGTTTCAGTTATAAACCATTTAAAATTATATAACAAAATTTTATTAGATGTAATGAACAAAACATAAAACCAAACTCAGAAATTAAATATTTATCCATAAGTAATATTTAGTAATTAACATATTGGTAATAGGCTCGCGTTTGACTACAATCTCACCTGTTGGTAAGTTATGATGTGGTCGACGGTGGAGCACGCTTGCCTAGACCTATTTATATATTACCTATTCACTCTAGACTTGAAGACTCCCAGATTGTAGCTTTCCGGAAATACAAACTCAGGCAGGGTATTCCACTGTTTAGCAGTACGCAAGATGAACGTACTGCCAAAACGTTTTGTGCGTATGAGTGGGATGTCCACCATGTACCGGTGGCGCGTTGCCGTACGTCTAGTCGTTCGGTGATGAAAGGGGCTTGGAGGAATTAGGTCATGTAATTCCAGCGCACATTCCCCGAAGTGCAACCGATAAAAAACAGAGAGGCTAGCGATTCTACGCCAATGTTCCAAGCTCTGAAGCTTAGTCTCAACCAGCGATTCGCAGTTGATGAGTCTCTTGGCCCTTCTCTCAATTGACTCAAGTGCTTCGAGGTGGTATTTTGCTGAGCCGTTACAGAGGTGCAAGCAATACTCGATACACGATCGAACTTGCGCTTTGTAAAGGTTGAGCAGCTGTTCCGGTGTGAAATATTGCCGCACCTTCGAAAGAATACCCAGCTTTTTGGCAGCTACTTGAGCCCTTGCCTCAATGTATGGACCAAAGTTGATGGTAGGAGTGAGAGTCACGCCAAGAAGCTCAAGGTGGTCGGTTATCGGCACTGGTACACCTCGGAAAGTAGGGTTTGGCTGGAATTGGCTCCGCTTAGCTGATAATAGACATGCCTGGGTCTTATTTGCGTTGAAGTTGACCAAGTCAGCGTCTCACCAATCGGAGATAGCCTTCAAGGACAAGTCCACACGCTCAACCATAGCCTCTTGAAGAGACTGAGTCTGTGCCTCTTCGTGTTTCTCGATGGCCTCTTTCCAAATGTGTGTGGCATACACAAGAAGATCCCCAGTAGAACGGTTCTGGCGGACCTTATATTGCCGATTACTGAGGAGGACGTTCGTTTCCAGGTATGCCAGGAGCTTATGGTTCAAAAAAATATTATTTTAATGGTGAGTATGCTGGATCTATGAACTATTTGTAAGTAGTACTTAATGGCAAGGTCCGTCATATGGGACAAACAAAAACAGACCAGTTCGTAGTTCTCATTGGCAAGGTCCGTTATATGGGACAAACAAAAAATACACTAGTCCATAGTTCTAATTGGCATAGTCCGTTTTAAATGACATACTTTATTTCGATGTAATTAGTGATAAAAAACTTTGATTTTGTCGAAACAAATTATGTCATCGAATACATTATACCGTATTTTAATTGTATGTAATAAAAGAATGCACAAAATAAAGAAAAAAATCACCTTTTCAAAATCTTTTGTCTGGAGCGCAACAACATCCTCCTGTTGCAGTTTTTCAAATCGGTTTTATGAGCGACCTTTGACCGTTTCGCACGCACAAAATGCGTTAATGCGAAAGAGATAGTCTATTAAACACAATGAAATGCGCGCGCGATGTGGTATCGTGTAATATTTTATATCTGTGTGCGTATAAGCACTACGTCCTTTTAAACGGACAGAATCAATTTAAGGGTTAATTTGGTTTCTTCGTTTGTTTTTTTGCTGAATCATGCAAAAATGTTAGGTAACATAAGTAGAGTACAACCGTGATAGGACATACTTGGTATAATTTTATTTTTATCCCGTTAATAGCTTCCTAAGAGTCGCGGGAACTGGATCTGTACTATAACGTTTTTAATTTATTTATGATAACTTTATACGCGTATAACAGGATGAATGCTATTAAAACGCTTAAGACATTTTTTATGTACCTACTATCTACTTTCCTTACGCTAATCATAGCAAATTGATTCCACAATTTGATAAATTATTGTCTGCTAGTTTTTCGACACTAACTCAATACAAATTAATACTCATAATCATTTTAATCGTTATTTATATTTTTTAATGCAAATAGTCGCCCGTGTGTATAAAGCCCGGGGTACACGCGATCGGTATGCGCCGTGCAGTTGTAACGAAACGCGATGCGATTGCATGCCATAGTACATGACTCAAATGCCCGCATGCCGCATGCCGTAGGGTGGAGTCCCCTATTATTGGACAGAATTATTCACGTCATGACGCTCAAGTGACGCCCGATTTTAATCTAACTTCCTGCCTATGATTTGGACATTGTTACTTTTGTTTTAATGTACAAGATTTATTAGAGAATGGAATACTGTTTTAAATGTATTTTTAATGAGACCAGCTTGACTGTTTAATTGGGTATCAGTACTAGCACTATTAGTAGCAGTTCACACATAAATATGGAACGGTACTGAAATGAAACGACAGTTGAAAGTCGCAGGTATACAAACACTAGACCTCAGGTTGACATTTATCTCTTTTTTATCAATTCAGTAAGTGAAACCATAAAATATAATATTGTGTTTTTTATATAAGTACTAAGTAATATTGAAACAATGCCTAACTATATAAAATGTAGTAATACTAACTTTTAAATTTATTAAAATGGTATATTTCTTACTAAGCCCTCAATAACAATGACACCGTACAATATAAACAACTTATAGGTACTTAATAAAGTCTAAATATGAAACAAAACAACTCGATTTTCTTTCAACCTCTCTAGTATCTAAATCGTGAGCTAGCTCAAGACAGAATAAAGGGACCGCACTCAAGTTCCTTTTTATCGATGCTAAATATCGAGATGTTATTCGAATCAGCTCAGATTGATGGCCGCTCGGATATATTGCATACCTATCAGTTTTATGTTCAGGCACTTACTATTAATGCCTTCAGAAATGCACGGCATTAGTTAGCATGTCGATTTAGTCATTGCCCGCTTGTTTAGTGACGGGCAAATCGTTATTAGATTACGTTAAATGAACGTTTAATTCATTTGATTTGATTATTTCGGGCTCACCGTTTAACTTACTGTGCTTGAATAATATAGATATTTATTTAATGATCAATTATAAACACATTATTAAGTTACTACTTGAGAATGTAAATGGTTACAAACCACTTAATTATAAGAACCGTAAAACGATTGACTCCACCTTAAAATGGTTTAATTAATGGTGTTATCGGTTTAAACATAAAACGAAAAAAGATAACTTAAAAAGGTAAACTGGAAAATATACTTATAAAAAAATAGCTAGTCAAACCTTAAAGTTTAGGAAAGTCAGATAACAATTCTTAAAATAAATTGTTTTATTATTATTGTTCTGCATTATATTTAATGGGGTTTGTTGCCCGTGGTTCAATCGAGGGCAGTGGTCCATTATCAATTATATTTTTGTTCTTAGAGGGCGAAACTATTACCATAAACCCAGCATTTTTTCATGATAATGCACTAATTTCATAAACTTTTGTCAAACTAAAACGTAGATACTATGATGTCGCTTCATAAGTAGAATGTTATAATGGATATTTTTATAATCATGAAAGAAAAATGTCAAAGTTCTAAAAACTTTGTCATTTAGGATGCTGCCGTTTTCAGTCAACATGTTTTTGAAATTGAAGCAAATCAACGGACCGCATGCCTGCACATACACATGCATATTACCCTGACACCGTCTGGAATCAGCCCTAAAAAACCAAAAATTCGATACACAAGTGTCGGCACAACATTTATAGATACTGATTAATGACGTGGAAGTGCAGAGGGGACTTCTCGCCATGATGATGGATGATCCAACAACTTATTAGGTAATGGTGTTTCAATAGAATTAGGCGCTTTGTTCTTCCTGCGCTCGCGCCGGGTCAAATGTTGTGGAGTTAACGGAACGGACCGTGTCGGTAGATACGAATATGTGATAGGTGGAATACCTTTAAAAATGGGGAATTGTTTTTAATACTAAGAATATTTTCTAAAGGTTATTTCTTGTATATACTCGGTTGCCTTGTGAATGCATTTATAAGCGCGTTACTTTGTGTTACAAATATAGATTATTTCAAGTAGGTAGGTACCTACTTAGAGTTCTTACAGATGGTCCCTTTAGGTAGGTACCACCAAAGCAAGTTGTAATTGCACCCCGTGAGAATTTAAGGTGGTGGTGCCTGGGGACTAAACTTGAAATGTCAATAGCTAAAACCACAAAATAAATCAGAGAACTACGTATTTGTAGAAGTGCATAGTAAGCATAAAATGTTATCTTAAGATAAAAAGTGTAAAATTTAAAAAAAAAATGGAATTTGAAAAAAATATAAAGTCATCCAACCTTCGTTTAGGGACTAATAAAACAATTATTTGTAAGCACCGGTAACCTCTCAACGTCAGATAGGCCGAGTGCGAATTAGAAAAAAAAATGTTAATAATGTTATGTCTGTGAAATCGTGAAGACTAAACAAAATAGTTTTACCGCTAATCGTTAATTCGTAGAGTATTAATAACAAGTAAGGCATCTGTTATTGCAGGCGGCGTGATAATGACCTGAGGAAGGAAGGTGCTGTACAGAAAGCTATGATAGTATATCCTAAAAATATGTTTTTTATTTATATTTTTATTTCAAGAGTGTGCTATTAAAGCCAAGCTGATAAAGAAGGTTCTTTATCTTAACGTTGTTCCCAGTGTAGCTATACAAATATTTTGCTGAAGGAGAAAATGATCCATCAAAGGTCAACTAAATATATGCACATAAGTTTATGTTATTGAGTTGAATATTATCGATAGCAAAAAAGTTACATTTTGAGAATGTTATTATAATATTGCTTTTTTTCTTTGCAAATGTTAAATAATATCCTCAGTAAGTACCTACTCTTACTACTGTTACAAAATTATTACAATTGTTCTCAAAAAATATTGCTGTAATAAATAGTACGCTACATAAATCTAAAATAGCTTATTATCGCGTAGCTTTATAATACAGCACCAGCAATATCAACAGATGTGAATACTTAATATGAAAGAGATATTGTAATACAACGGAAGGAAAACTATATCCTACCGCTAAACAGTGTATTCATTGATCAAAACAATCGTTGTAAAAGTTAAAAAAAACACGGCATAGTGTTTTTATGAGCATAAATCGACAACACGTACCTATCTAGGTAATGATGACTAAAATTTAACGTGAAAGATTAATGTCCGCTTTACTTCGACTAATTGCTAATATTAGTCGAAGCAACCAAAGGGTGTCAACTTAGAAAAGGTGACATAATTTATTGCACTAACCTGTGCAAAATTGTAACAGGTACTTTCTTTACAAACTTTTAATGCAAAGAAAGTGTTTTATTTACAACCGCATTAAGGGTAGTGCTGGCCGCAAACATTAAACAAATTCTAACTTAAAAGAAAAAAAATGAAAGTAAAGGTGTGACAAAATTGGCAAGAATGCAAGCGAAAGTGTTCTTATTTTGAAATTGTTCTTTGCAAAGAATGCATGAGACAAAGAAACAAACGAATCCTTCAACAATAACCATTGACCACCTGCCGATAGGAACAATTTGCATATTATTCGCACATAAATGTACGGATTCGTTTTCACTTCACGTCTAGGTCAGTATAATACGATACTTGGTACAAACGGTTCATGTTTATCTTGTGTAACATAGTAGAAGTTTTGGTGATAAGCTTTTGAACTTGAGCAATCTTGAGTAACACAGTGGACGTTTTTGGTGATAAGTTTTCTGTACCTACTTATTTAAAAGTGTTTTCAATTAAACCCAAAATAAAATTACCTGTGCACAATTTATTTAACATCAAGTATTCAATCAATAAATCAGTAAAGACAGTAGCACACATGACGAAAACGTTGAAGTAGGTATATTACTTTAAGGTAAGTGGTCATTTCAACGACCGACGGCAAAGTACTACATTGTAATAACCGCATGACATGCATGATTGAAACATTATTGATGTCAACAAAGTATCTACCTGGTTCATGTTGTTCTTAAAGATCGACTTCTACTTAGGTATATAAGCGGTTTTTATTATAAGACGCTGTTGGTCATAATGTGGAATGTTGCGGTCACCGCTTGGACTGCAGGGAGCCCAACTAGAGGGTGTTTTAGAAGAGGATATGTAACGACCACACTCAGACCATTTAAATAAGCTATTTTGTATATAAAGTAGCTTATTGAATATAAGAACACACTAGCTTTGTATTGTAGTAATTCCTCTGATGTATTAAATTAGAAATATCAATTATTTCATTTTTATTAATTTGACGTCCAATCCAGGTGTTTATAAGAAGTACAACTGTATTAAATCAATATTAACAGTAAATAATGTATTAAGAAAAAATCTACGACGATGTAGACAGCCATAAATTGTAAAAAGCGCGAGATGAAATCGACGGCGGGACACCCCATACAGCGGAGAGTATGATATCAAGGTTAGGCTTAGCGGAACACTCCACATGTGGTCAACCTTAATAAAGCGCGATAGCGATACAGAAGGACCCCGCGGATGACAAAGACAGATATAGGAGCTTAGCGGCCATGTTGTATTATGGATGCCTATCATATTTTGGACCCGCTCCGGACCGGATTATTCTTTTTTCTTTTGCGCCTCCATCTCGAAACCGGTCTCCAAGCGACGACCACCATTTATTGTAGATTAAAGAGGCTTGTTGTCTTAATTTTAAGCCACGCTTTAATTTATGGCCACGTATTAATGTACGGTCTCCGCCATTTTTTCCGAAGATAGATACGTCATTGATTTCTTTATTTGTACCGTGGGGTTTATTAATTCTGTCGCACTAGTACCGACTAATATTTTCGTGCTTAACTTAATGATTTGGCAATTAAATTAAATTGTTCTCGTTGTGGTAGCTAAATTAAAATTTACAGCGGTGAGAGATTTTAAGCGGTGCGCCATCGCCCCCGCTGTCGGCGGTTAATATATTTGTCATGTCGGCGTTAAGGAAATTTGCTTAGCTGTGTTCGTGTTTATCGATAATTGAGCATTTTCATTAACACCCATAGACATAATCTTTCTTATCTATCTCCATTCCTATAAAAATATATGTAATTACTTATCCTGACTGATTCATCAACGATCCCTTTTATGTTGCAGGCAAACACTAAGAAAGAAATTGTCCCCTAAGGGGGTAAAATAAGAGATGTTTCCGTGCGAAACCGGAACGGACCGCTAGTTATTTATAAACGTGTTCCATAGAAACCACGAATTCAATGTCCGGTCATTCAACTGTGCGTCATAGTCGGTACAAATTAATCATAAATTCTCTGGACAAAACAAAAGCGAAATGAGCAAGTGCAAACTCCCATGTCCGAATGAAAAAAATGACAGTACGCTCGGGCAAACCGAAAGGACGCCAGCGCAAAAAGCGCTACCGGTGAAAAAATATGATTTATCGCGTGAAAAATGTGGAAACACACGCAAAAAGGGAGAACGGTGAAAGCGTGGCATTTCCACTAGACAAATTTATTAATCCTATCGGCCGGTCGCGTGTATTTGTGTTTGTATACACTTTTTATTTTCAATTTTTTAGTGTTGCTGTGGCTACGTTATTGAATTCCATTTAATAAGAACCACTATTAATGTCACTAACGGTATATGAAATTAAAAGTTGAGATAAGCGTTTAGTCATGATTCATATAAGGACAAGCATGATTCAAAATTTTTAGTTTATTTGAAAGGTTTCAATAGAAAAAGTTTTTCAAGTAGATGTGGATGTCCAAATCCGAAATTAAACGTAGGTAACTGTGACCTCGGAATAAAACACACACAATAAACACTTCCGCGAATAAAAAGAAAAATGGCCACGTACTCCACGGACAGGTCTTTAGTTCTCTTTAATTCTCCTAACATTGTATCATTGCAGCTTAACAAGCAACATTATTTGACAAAAGAAAGCTGATATTATTATTTCTCGGGGCACAGCATATATTATATTTAGTATTTAACACAAAAAGACATTATCTAAAGTATACCTATATTATTTGCTAAAAGCATTAATTCTTAACCCATAATATTTACGAGCAACTCACCACCCATTGCAGCAAATCATATTCTAACCACTGTAATGTCGAAGCATCTCGTTAAACCAGAAGGTATCATTTCGACGATAAACCCTACTTCGCCTCAGCGATTGTTATCCAAGCCAGCACATATTAACACATACACATTATTTGCTCACGTATCTTGGGATTCGATCTGCAAAGGTACTAAAATCAACAGCGCTTTGGCCGGTGGCGTTCAACCGTAGTCTGTAATTACGCTACCATTCAATAACAAACTGGTATCTTAATAGAGTGCTAAGAATATTGCTGATATCTGATATGCGGCTATATTATGAAGAGGTTGTGTATGGGTAATACTGTTTATATATGCGGATATTTATGTTGGTTTGGTTATACTTAACAAAGGTTATAACTTTTATTTTGCGGTTATAAGTTATGACTTATCATCCATCATTATATTGTTTGACGTAAGTCAGTTTTAGAACAAATAAACGTTGATTACTGTTTACTAATCAAATAATAAGGATGGTTATTAAGAAAATCATGGTAAATTTATAAATATAGGTATATCAGATAGATTTAAGAATATTGTGTGAGTGCGTGAGCAGAAGTGTAAGGTTTGGCATAGTTACCTATACCTACATAAGCTCAAGTTCATACCACCAATGATAAACCCATATATCCATACCCAAATATAAAGTATTTGTACTTGCTGAGAACTGAGTTCGATTTGGCATTTTTATATTGTAAAACGATGTCTATAACCTGTATAGGTGATAAAAGTCTTAACATTTATTATCTGAAAACTAAAATAGAGTTAATAAAATACGACTCTCTTGGGTCAATAGGTACATTTATAAGCACATAATGATCAGAGATACACAAGCATACAACATTACCAAGTAGGTTTTCCTTTCAAATTTAAGAACGACTTAAAAATAATATCCATTTACCCGCAAAACCAAAATCCAAATCCACACCTAATTAAATTCCCTGCTTCATAGCATTTCACACATAAGGCTTTCACAAACACATACCCGCGGATTGTATATGACCGCTGACAGATACGGGGACGCGGCGGATCTTAGGCGGAAATTAAAACTAATAATTCAAAAAGTTTCCACGCGACCGAGCCGCCAAGCCAGATTTATGTTTCAACCAGTCTTGTGAACGCTTCCTACGCTGTGCTAGTTGGCTAGAAGGGATAGGATAACCTTTTTGTGGTTAAAGGTTATGCGAATTTCGTGTTTCTAACTGAATATCGATGATCGGGGCTTAAATTTTAGTGAGCTTCCTTACCATTGTATTTACAGCGCTGAACCTAACTATGTCCAGGATATTCTGCAAATGCAAAGGTACCTAAGTTCTGCAAAATTGTTTAATTTCGTGACGTCATAAAATTGTCCAATTTGTGATTTATTACTACAGTATAAAGTGCTGATAAAATCTGGTATGATTGCGCGAGGTAGAAAACGAGTACAGTTTTGTAGTTTCTTTTAAACACTTTTTCGATGCGACCAAAGACTAAGATGATGATCTGAATGATGATCTAAGACGATAAGATGATTTGAATTCTAAATCTTCACAAGAACAATCATTAAATCAAAAGAACTTCAACTTTCAACAACACCAAATTGAATATTTCTACAACCGACCAAGTTTCTTGATATAATTACACTTACAATACTCGCTTTATTCTGCATATCCAGTATGCCCACTAATTCAACTTCAAACTGTTCCAAGGCTTCGCTCCCCAGTTCCCTATTACACAGTTACCTCTGAAACTTTACTTTTTGATCCTCCAACGAACAACTTGTTGGCTATACTCTTTTTCACCTAACTGTTTTAGATTGCTTTTGCGAAATTCAATTTTTAAAAGTTGACTGGAGGGAGGTTGATTGAAAAATGATAATGACTACGTATATACAAATGTATTGCGTTTTGAATATTAGACTCAATATGAAGAAGAAACTTGAGGATTGTCGATACATGCAGGTTAAGTATCGAAACTTATGAAAGATTTCGTAACTATTAATACTTACATGCAATACCTATCATCATCCTTGCACCAAAGCCGCCAATGAGCTTGTAGTTTGAAACCCGAGGCCCATTCTTCAACTCCTCTTGATTGTTGATTGTTGAATGATGTTCCGACTCTTGTGAGAAAATTCTTTTAATGTTACGAGGTTCGATATAAGTTACTGCAAGCAGTTTTGAACCTCTTAATATTAGAAAATATTTCCCCTTCAAAATTATGATAGTCACCGTAAAATACTACTTCGATTGAAATTGAGATTATAAAACTCCTTACCATTCGTAGGTAGGTATCCTAAGCATCTGATCACTGCACTTTTGCAAGTCAAATATTAAACTGCACTTACAGAGCATGAAAAGTCCCTCAATTTCAGTCCCAGCACTGCTCCATCTAACACTAAAATAAAACTCCTTAAACGTGGACACAGACAAACAGTAGCAGGATCGCATTGACATTAGGTTCATAACGATTGTAATACGTCGACCGTCGGCGGTGCATCAATCGCATGCACAGCGGCCCTGAGCGAATGCATCAATGGACATCACCCTGCAATATGAGATCTTACTAATACATAACCTTTTAGAATAGTTTGCTTTTCATTGCCTCTTTTACATAAAACTAAAAAGTTCAACAGTGAGGAAACAAGGCAATGGTTACTGAAAAAGCGGCATAGTTGCAAAAGAAAATGGAAGAGGACATTAATATCCTAAGGTCAGCGAAAGAAGTGTAGTTTTCTGTCCTTTCTCGGCAATTTATACCTGACGGCGATTCACGACTTTGAAAAACTTTTGCAATTGTTTTATTAATAAGAAGTTAACTGTAGGTACGTTTGCAATGAAAGCAAAGCAATGTTAGATCATTCATCTCAATACTATCTATAATGTTAACAGGAATTACGCGATCATGGTATATGTATATCTATACATACCTTTAGATTGCCTGGCGTTTCAACCAGGTTGCACTGGCCATGGTTTCATAACGTTATGTTACCTACGTTAGAAGGAAATATTATGTTTTGCATTATATAATATGTTGCTATGTTCTGGTATTGTCGTTTACCAATTACGAAGACAAATTACACATTATACAAATCTTTTTCTTTCTTTAATTCTAGTTTCAATGAATCAACGTTTTAATGTTTTATAAAAGTATCCCAGGGACATCTTGACTAAACCCACCTCATTAACAAAACATCTTCTAGAAGTACTGAGCAAGAATAGCTATGTGTCATGTGTGCTACATTGACGGAGTGAGTTCAATTTTGTTAAGAGCAGGTAAACGATGACATTAATATTTTCTGTTATACATGCTGTCCCGGATATGAATACGTTGTAGCAAATTTTGGAGTGCACTTACTATGATACTAATAAATAATAAATAGTTTGTAGAATATTTAGTGGAAGCCCCTTGGAACTGAAAACTACGGTTATGCGTATTAACACACTTCTGCTTACCCCTTTATGGAAATACTTAAGACATGGGGTTAAGGTATTCCATACCTCACACCATTTTTCCCACAGTACATTTTTCCTACAATAGCATTTATACATATTTATATGTATATACAACGCAGAGACGTGTAGGTAGAGCTGTTTATTATTTAGAATGTGTAGCGATGGGGCGACGCGACTTGATGCTCGCTCCAAGTGGAAATCTTTTGGGATTACGCCGCCGTCAACCGGACGAGGGTGAGAACACACTGAGTATTCGATAGATACAGTGTGTATTATTACTTACTATTATTTATTTAAGGATAATAAAGATCTAGATCTCTCTTGAATCTTATTCCTTTATTCGATTGAATATACGAAGTAAAATTATTATTTTGGCATCCTAATCAGACCAGATCTAAATTGAAATAAGTTAAGATAATATTTTTATAAGTTCCTACGACATAAATCTGCTTATCGGCATGAGCTTAGTATCACTTTAGTCTCAGTATAATTAGGTACTAAGGTAAAAAAAATCAGAGACTTTTATGCTATCTGTTACTATCATGGAAGAGAATTATATTGCCAAGTAAAGTACGAGTATATAGGCTTTAGTTGTAGCTTATATATTCTTTGAAATTAATAAAGTATTGTACCTTAAATTAATAATTATTATCAGCCATTTAGAGATTCAAATGAAGCAAGAAAATAAATTTAGACTAAAATGGTTAACTAAACTAAGGTAATCTAGTAAAATGTACAAAAAAAATCACTCAATTTCTCTCAGTGTGTCTCCGTCCCTATCATCTGAAGCGTAGCGCGCTATGATGTACGAGAAGACGACGCCTGGCGAAACCTAAACCGTAGTAAAGCCTCCATCACGTCAAATGAATACTAAATCACGGACGGCCATTTGAATTTCAATATCTATCCGCTCTCAGTGTGCCTGCTGTCCTAATGCATGGTCTCGTGTTTGTGGGGTTTTTATATACTTACATAAACATTTTATTTTTATAGTTAAAATGTAATTAAATTCGAAAAAATGTAGGAAGAATCAGGATAGTTATTTTGCAGCGATTCCTTAGTTTTTAGCAATTCTTTCAGGATATTGATGGTTTGACATAGAAAATAATTACCAAATAATATTATTTGAATCACAAATACAAAGTTTTTTGTATCTGTAGTGCTCTCCGTTAATCTTCAGAGAATCACTTAAGTAGGTACGGTACATTTGACAACTGTTATGTATAAAAAAGTAAATCCTATATTAAATATGTATCTACTTCAGCATAGGTATAAATTTGAAATCTAATTTACCAAGTTTCTAAAGTAATAAAACAAGTATGTTTACTAACATTTAACTCAGCAGACAAAATAAATGTTTCACTTTCGTATAAGAACATGTGCCAGATTTCCCAAGGAGAACAAAAAAAACCTCCACCACTAAAGCACTTAATGAAACAAAAGGATCCGAACTACACAAATTGCCAGATACATATTCTGGGCACATTTATCAGTAGAAAAAGAACCGGCGCTGAATCGGCAAATATTTTTTCTAGACGATTAGCGGAAACTCTCTGGAAATACCTACACTCCAACAAAGGTAAGCATGCATTCAGGTAACATGTACTTGAGGTATTTTCGACCTTATTGGTAGAGTTTTAAAGGCCAATGTTGAACTTTTAAAAAATACGAACGTAGTTTTAACTTGGTGCATATCAGTAAGTTCGGCGTGGGAACGGCCGCGTCGCATTGACCCCTCGAATGCTTAGACAAATGATTTTCAACTAAGAATTTTCTTCGAGCGTTTTTGCGTTAACACCCTGTTATTTGATAATAGTAAGAAAGTAGAAGAATTCGACGACTAACCAACAATAGCTTTTACTCGTATGTTACCACATACCTACTTAGATTGAAGTATGTACCAAAATATAGGTAAGTACCTAACATAGAAGAAATTATAGATCCATGTTAAAAAAAATCCTAAAACAACTTGATACATCTTTATTATTATATTTCATCAAAATTTATGTAATAAACATCATTACTAGCGTAAAAAGGGAACTGAAAGCCGTCCTTATAAAATCTAATATTTAAATCATTTCAACTTGAGGTGAAATCAGATACCCGATATGATGTTGATATCATTCCAAATTTGAATCAAATATAAACCCTTCCAAATGTCGGACTGTATATTTTCATACACAGAAACTAAATATTGAATATCGATATTATTTATTTAACATACCAATATCCTATATAAACCAACATCAGAGGGGGAGGGTTTCTTTGCGCATCCTAACAATTTTTCTCATAAACCGAACATGACAGATTCGTACAGAGATTGATCGGACGCGCGCAGTTGATCTGATGGGGTGCCGAATTATAATGCAGAGGGTGTTTTGGCTCCCGAGATGGCTGCCTGTGCCTCGATAGATTTTGTAATAACATCTGTTTTTTTAATACTTGGTAATAGATGTAGAGGGGTAAATGCAGTATTGTTTGTTCATAAATCTGCTAATAAATGAAAAATAGTGACGCTTCTACATAAATCCTAATTTTGTTTTCGTTACTGTTTCAGAACGTTGCATTTGCTTATTCAAATATTGTACAAATGAAATGCACGTACACAATGGGTTTAAATTAAATACAAAACTGTTATATACATAGAAAAAAACTGATCTCTTTAGATAAAATGTCGATGAGAAATTCATTTCGATAAATATAACATACTTACTCGTACTTATATCTAGGTACATTTGTGAAATAACTTTTAGAAACATCACAGGCGACATGCTGATTCTTAAAGCTTATCCAATCTAAGAAATTTTTGTCCAACATACAATCAATATTTCTATTGTTTTCTATTTCACATGTTTAAACTACTCTAAAAGATTTAAAGGAGTTTTTCTCACGGATCCTCCGTGGGAAGTTGGTAGTCAATTTGAGTAAATTTAGGCTAATTTGAGCCAATTTGAGCAAATTTGACCTAATTTATAAGATTGACGACATTTTTTCTTACCAAAGTGACTCTTTTTGATATTTTTAAGCGCATTCAATTCGTCACAGATTAAGTATTGTGTCAATTTCAGACGTCCAAAAATTGCCTGTTTTTTTTCTAATTATAACGGTATTAAAGAGTTTAAATAAACAAATTGCATTTTAAGCTTCTTCCAATTTTTTCCCTCTGGCGTCCAGATGAAAATCTTCATTCGACGGAGGGCGAACTACCCTTGAAAAAAAAAAGTATTATTAAAGAAGGAGACAGTTCGTGCCGCATTTGTAACTGTCGCGGGCCCTATGATGAAAAATTAGTTCAGTCCTCGTGACAAAGGCGAGCTAAACCCACTATACACGTTTATCTCGCTCTTACTTATAAATGGTGCCAAGAAAAAAAGGGATAGATAGATACTGCGTTTCCAATAGCAAATGACACAGATAGCTTAGGGATGACCGTAGGAGCGAACAGCAAGTTTTTGACAGGGCCCATTTATTGTGTATTGAATATCAATATAATTTCCGTGAGAGTCGATTTTTGTCCCATAGTGTGTGTGTCCCTCGAGTGAGAGTTTGGGCACACAGATTACGACCAATAGCAAATATTGTAGATGATTGATGGAGGCGAGACGCCCGTGTGGATGTGCCATTTCTTTGCTTTGTTCTTTTGTTTTTCTTGAGCAAATTCCAGCCAGTTTGATGGATTTCAGTCAAATTGATGTGACAAAGTATCAGACGGGCTCAACTAAATTAATATATTAGTTTTTGTTTATAAAATTAATCGGACTTTTAGGGAGGACAGTGATATATTAAAAGTAAACAATTTTTTAAATTGTTTGATCAATCATGCAGAGAGCGCCACTACATACGTAGTTTTGTTTTTCATAACAAATATCAATACATGACGAAGATTGATTATAATTTGTCTAAGTGTCAGAGCCATCTTTTTCCAGCATAAAGTATAGACTGATTCGAGATGAGCATTGGACATAAAGTAGGTAGCTATATGATTAATAAGTACGTACTACGTGTAACTTAAAATTACCTACTATGTACCTACCTGATACTGACACATCCTAATTGTATTTTTTTTTTTCACAGACAATTCCATTGCATACCCTATAGTAAACGGCAATTTTAAGTCAGCAGAACTTACAAGATATTTAATATTCAAGTATACTGGCACTATGATCGGTAAAGCCCAAAAGGCTGCTTCAAATTTTTGTTTCAGGCCGTAAATAAAAACCAGGCAATACCTAAAGGTATTGCGGTCTGCTTGTAGTCAAAAATGTCAAAATCATACTTTTTCAAAATCGTGAGAATGGTTAAGTGTTCACTTCCTATTTTTATGGTTCCATACCTCAAAAGTTTCGTTTACCTTGTCCATATATGTCTGAATATCCGCAAGTTGGTCTCTCTAAATAAAAAGACGTAACCTTGCCTGGCCCTAGAGTCGAACCCACGGTTAAACTTAACCCCAGCTTCTTATCATTCAACTACTACATTATTATGTAAAAAACACTGAAATAAGTGAATACAAGCCATAGCACCATAAGGCAATCAAATCATTATCGATTGATACGAAAAAATCTATCAAGAAATAAGAGTGTATGAAATCGTTTTCCAACCCCGTTAAGATTCGGTCTTACAAGGCACCTCATTACATTACTTGCCATTAAAAACAATTCATCATACTCTAAGTCTTCTCCGAACGATAACAATAGTTATATTACAGAAGCAAGAACAATCCATTGTGTACGGTGGCCAGCCAAGACTACTGAGCACTTATATGAAATGGTCGCACCATTACTGGATAATCCCGACCATTTGCGTACGACGACCACGCATTCCGAAGCGAAGCAGGGTCAAGGTTTTGTGGTCGAGCATAATTGAGTTTGTATAGTAAGATATCAGTAAAACTGTCTTGTGTGAACATTGACGAATCCTCTCCTTTAGTAATGCCAGCTGACACTTCGCAGTCTATTTGCATGGGTTAAATGTTTAATGTCTTGGCTATTATAAATGCAAAAATTTGGATAGATGGATGAATGGATTATATTTTTATTTATTCCGTCAGTTGACTGCACCCTGCAGAATGGTAAGAAGCCTGGGTGAAGTCCAGAAGATACGCGGAACTAATTATCTGATTGGTGATCCCAACCTTCACGACCTTGACAGAATAATGCTATTGCACGCCCGGCTTAAAAACCCGAGACCATAAGAAGAATAACACTTATACGGGTAAAGCATTCCACTGGGATAAAGAAAAAAGATGAGAAAATTTGGTGGGTACTAAAACTGATTATTGTTTGGAATTTAGCATAGAAAATATAGTTTGACATAGCACATAGGCTACTTTTATCTCGGGAATCGGTTTCTCTGGGCCGGCGAATCCGCGGACTCATATTAACCTCACGATTGCAAAATGAAATGAAAACACATACCTATTTACCTACAGAACATTTTTTATACCAACTAAACGTTACATAGTTACGTAACTTAACACACAAAAGTATATGTACAAACATACATATGAACAAGCAATCAAAGTAAAACCCGAGTACATAGAGAGTATACAATCGGTTGACCGTCGTCGCAGAGCGGCCGCAGGCAAATGACAAGGAATTAGTTGGTAATGGCGACACCATTGTGCCTAACTGCTTCGGTGGCCTCACCTAGACATACATAATTGATTATCCTAACTCAACCCTTCGCTGGTTTACAGTTTTAGAACGAAGAATAGGTATCTTTTTTCTTTGTGAAATATAAAGGATATACAGATTTGATTCTTCCGAGATATTTTTGAACGAATGTTATTAATAGATGGAATATGACGCTTTTTCCTATTGGGTTAGGCACATATATAACGTAATTCCAATTACTACTACAAACCTGGTCTTCCCTATGCTGCTAAAGCTTCTTCTATACTCTGAGTTGTTTTCAATGTTTGCTGCTTTTAATTTATATACTTACACCTTGAAGCCTCCATGGAACGCCGAAATGAAGACCAACCTATCGTTCACTAAACTTGTAGCGGCTAAGAAGCAAATTCCTTATTCCAAATACTTGTTGAACTCAATCTGATAAATGCTAGCAGTACCTCTAAGCCTTCTATTTCCGAATAAGTTACCATAATATTGTAAAAACTCAAACCCTTTTAAAACTGATGCAATTCATAAAAGAAGATATTTTCCACAAATTAACACCTCACAAAATGACAAACCACCCTTAATCGCAAAACAAAGAACTAATGACTTTAATACCTTCCTAATTTAAATAATGGACTCCCTAATAAAAACGCAACAAAAAGTTAACCCCTAAAATTATCAAATCAAAGATATATAAAAGGAATAAAAAAAACCAAAACAAAGCAATGACACACATTGTGAGAATTCAGGTAATTAAAACAGGAACAAAATTCAAGGTTGGAATGGCTGAATAATATTTGTCTGCGTCACATGCTGACTTTTTTATAAGACGGATCTGTCACAGATTATCTCAAACAATTTTTCATTCCTTTGGTGGTGCACAAGAATATTAGAACCAATGGATACTGCAAGGCCATACATTGCAGTGTCTCCATCTAGTTGGTTGGGTTGCGTACCTTTCTTTGCGGTGACCATGTTTAATTGCAAGGTTGGGATAATGATGTAGTTTACGTCTATGCTCATGAAAATAAATGGTATAGTCTACGTTTCCATATTTACTAATATTATAAAGAGAGGCCAAATTCATTGAAAAGGTTATTTTACTATAATATATTTAAAAGCTATTAAAGATGAAAACAGTAATTTTGTAACTTATTCATTTATTAATTGAGACTTACTCATGTAAGCATGTAATAACAAAATAAATTATTGACATTAAATGAAGGATTATGTATTTATTTATTTTATACATACGGTGTCATTACAGGCAAACCCAATGCGACAGAGTAGCAACAAAAGGGTGTTTCCTATAGTAGCGTCACATTAATAGGTAACATTTGACGTTTGTCAGTTTTATATTCATAATGAGGCGACCTGTTAAAAAAGGTCGATTAAAACGAATGAATCGATACGGACTTGAAAGATAATGTGAATTTAAAAAATCGTCAGGTGAATCCCTGTCCCATTATTATACTTTCTTTCGTAAATTTAAGGAACAAAATAAGACAAATACATGATCTATACTTATAATAAAACTGTAGAGAGGTCAATTCTGTTCTTTGCATATATAAATTTACAAAATAGCTATTGGGGGATGATTGGTGATCGATACTAATGCAAAAAATGCAAACAGTAAATTTTTTGTCTTTCTATCTGTCTGTATGTGAAGAATAATAAATATATAATAATATTTTGAGTCAACCTGTATACAGTAAGTTTATACTACCGTGGTCTAAGTATGTACAGTCGTGAACAAATAAAAAAGTGTAGTGGTTTTTAGAAACGATAACTTAATACCTACTAGAGTAGGTATAGGTTATGTCTAGAAGGCAATAAATAATAAGCGTCAAAGTTGAAATTATATACTTAATATGACCAGCTTCCTAGCAATGGACGTAAAAAGTACTGAACGAATTTTTATTAGAAAGGTCTTACTTAGACTCAAAATTTATCGTATGTTTGCTTGCAATTGGTTAAGTACAACCGGAGATATGACCAAAAACGACCTAAAAACGAAGCGCAGGTGAAGCCATGGGTATATCAGCTTGTATAAAAAGTAGCCTATATGTTGCCCAGAAGTATGAACTATAATCGTATCAAGTTTGATCAAAATCCCTCCAGTAGTTTTTCATCCATGCGTGCACATACAGATAGACAGACAGAAAGACAAAAAAAATACTGATTGCATTTTTTGCATTAGTATCGATCACTAATTATTTCCCAATATGTAGTTATTTTTTAAATATATTCAACTAGCTGCTGCCCGCGGCTCCGCCCACGTGGATGTCGGTTATCGCAACCAAACATAGCCTATGTTCATTATCTAGGTCTAATCTACCCCTATACCAAGTTTCATCAAAATCAGTTTAGCGGTTCAGGCGTGAAAGCGTAACAGACAGACAGACCGAGTTACTTTCGCATTTATAATAATTTAGTATGGATGTATAGAATTGACCTCTCTACAGTTTATATTGTAATATATTATGATGGATATTGTAAACGTGCGGAAGGCATTTGACGTTTTGTGGGACTATGCTATGTATTTATTGCAATGCAGGAGCTTCTAGTAGGAGACTATCCCGCAAAATACGGATGGTTGGTCACCTTACGAATTTTTGGTAAACAGTGTTGCTTCTTTATTAAAATGGCTGTCACCCACAATCTAAGAAGCGAATATGTGTCAATTTTTTTATTAATTTCTATAAATATTACTCAATTAATAATAATTGATATGTACGGTGTTCTGTGAATTTTCATAAAGCTCAACTAGAATCAAAATGAAGCTTCGAAGAACTCAGCCTTTGCGTAAATTTGACTTTGACAGGTTTGGATTGGGAAATTTTAACGTATCATGGCAATTTTAGGCAGTGTGCGAGAGAGATGACCGCCGGCCGAGATTCAAAAATCCTGGAGACAACCGCTCGTTCGAAATGAAACGTCCAGCTAAGTACAAGGAAATTTCTAATGTTCTTGGTGGTGCACCAGTGTGACAGCTGTCTTAACCCTTTTTAACCAATGAGAATGTCATAGGTGCACGATTTACATTGAGATTATTTTTTTCTGTCTCATCTTAGTAGTTCGTAGGTAGGTATATTGAGCGTTTTTTATTGCATTTTAATATCCTGTCTTTTTATATTTCATTTTGTTTGTGCACGGAAATTGATCACTTTATAACCTCGTTACTTCCCTGTAGAAGGAACACTTACTTGGTGAACTTTATAATGATATCGTGTTTATTTTTTTATGTTTTTAAACCTACCTACTACTAAGATAACAAACAGCCATGACTTAGGTATTATGTATTACATATTTTTTTAAAATACCACTTAGCTGGCAGACGAACACACGGTCCACCTAATGGTGGTCATCGTGACCTATCATGGACATGTACATCACCAATTCGCGCTGCTGACCCCGTAAAAACCTTCTGATTTCCTTGTTGAAGAACCCCATATTGCAGTCGCTTGGGAAAAGAGTACAGAGTAGGGAGATCATTTTGTAATTATCATTTCGAAATCATACTGAAACTGGTTTCTTTATCTACGAAATTTCAGTCGTTCTGTTAAACCGCAGTAGACCATAATTTTAGAACTAATTGATGTAGCATCTGTAGTGGTGACGTAGTTCTTTAAACTTTACCAAGGCCTTACCATCAAGCGGGTTGAAGGCATATTGACGAGCCCGATATGAAAATAACTCCGCAAAGTCAGTAAAGATAACCGACTTTGGATAAAATAATCGGTTAGACTACTTTTGATTAAATGTAGTGAACGTAAACTATGAAGAATCTACTTACTATAACAGTAACTCTAGATGTAAATAAAAGAAGCTTATTATTTCTAAATTTCAATTAGCCGTTGAGCCTACTCATAACTCGTTGTAATATTACCTCATTCAGTAACATGTGTTGAAACTCTTTACATACTGGCCATTAATTAAATAACAAACATGAAACGTGACACCCATTAGCTAATAAAAAAAACACCCAATAATATAATTTATAACTATAATAAACACATTTTAATTATCGTTATCTATTCACAATCGCGTAATTAATAGCAGCAATAAAATTAACCCGCCATGTTTCAAATAAAACGATTGAAACAAAAGTTCCTAACAATATAAACGATACCTATAATACATCATTTGTGTAGCTATCAATAAAGCGGCCGAATCTTAACATCTCACTAACATCTCAATTTCTTGTATTGAAAACAACAATAATATTTCCTGAAACAGGATATTTATTTAAAACAAGGCGTTGATAAAGTAATTTTCTTTTAACCTTAACCATGTCTTTATGGAGTGGTCATTACTTAGCAATGGTACACAGCCCGCTCTGAGCAATGGCTACGAATTAATCAAAATGCCATATTTTTGTCTCGCTCCTTTTGTACTTCCGTTCCTTTCTCACTAGTCACGGATATCTCGTTTTTATTTGTTACCAAGTATCTTTCTAAAACCAGGGTCCTATCAGAGAAAAACAATCTTTAAATGGTTAATCCTTAGAGCTAATTTCAAGTGGATTACTCTTAACTCTTGTTACCTTTTTCGGCGTTTGATAACACTCAGGTTCTGCAGTCTTACTCTCCTGAGACGAAATTCGGTCTTTTTTTCGTCTCTCCATCAAGGATCCTTTTTTCGCTTTTTCAGAATAGACGTAGGAAAGTGTTCCTTCCTTCGTCCATTTCTTACGCATTATCTCGTAATCATTAGTTTCACCATTTCCTTGATGGTAAAAGGTTTTAAGACAACTCAATTAAGTGGATGGATTATTTTTACACTTTCGTTTTTTCTTAAAAGTACCTATTCAGAAACTGATATTTATTTATTTAATATGATATAATGATGGGTTTATGCTCTGGCATGCCTAATCTGCAAGGACAAAAACCCATCAATGGACATTTAATAATTAACTCATTCCCAATTCATATTTACATTTCTGCAAACCCACCCTATTAATTTATTTTAGTGGAATGCATTATACATTTAGAGCTTGTATAGCATAAGGCATACCTAATAATATAAATATACATAAAATATTATGTCAATCAACATAATTATTTACAGTACATTTTTACAAATCTTTATAGGGTTCATATAGATACTAGGATACAGAGCATGAATCAATTTATTATGTACCCATCAATGTCATTATTTTTACACACATGCAATAAAAGTGAATTCAAACTGATTCAATATTACGTTTCATACTGAAAAGTACTGCAGCTTTTAGAAAAAAGTCTTCGATTATTCTTATACGTTTATTATCAACATCCACCATCTTATATAAATATTATTCTGTTTATTATTTTATCTAATAAACAAGGGGCAACTCAACACTGCGCCTGCAGCGTTCCTGTAGGAAACACGCCACCCATGTGTGATGTGTCACAGAGTGCCGAAGTATGTACGTCAACGGCCATGACACATACCTGGCAGTGGAGGGTTATTTTGGAAAATTTATGTGTACTTTTTAATAGCTATATTAGTTGCAGTAGCGACGATTACAGAAGAATATAGTAATTTAAGATAGTCCCTACATAGTAAGAGAGTCATAATAGACATTGCACTTGGCGATGATGTATTCATACATGGTTTTTTTACACTATTTAGGTAGCGGACAAGTACATGGCCCACTTAATGGGAAGCAATTACCGCGGCCTATGGACGTGTGGAACACCAGGCACATCACACTCGAGCTGTCGACCCTGTAAAAACCTTCTAATGCCTCTTGAAGTATCTTAATATTATAGTTGCTTGGGGCAACCACAGCAGGTTTTAAAAATTATACAAAATTTACCAATCGAATCTTGAAACATGATTATATAACTTGCTGGCATTATGTATAATTAAGTAGAAAAGAAAGTGAAAAGTTTGGAAACCATAATCTGATTCTAACTTGAGCGGCCTCGAACCTTCGCTTATAGAGGCCGACCTATCAATCAATCAACTATTTACCACTATTAACTAATGACTTTCAAATTGTTACGTCGTGAAGAAAAGGAGAGTGAAAGACTTTAGATTGATATATGATAAACAAACATATATATGAACTAGCCTATGCCCGCGGCTCCGTCCGCTTGGACGTTAATTTTCGAGTATTTTGACTAGGTATATCTCTGGTTCTACTCAACAGATTGTGATTAAACATACGTAAGATATTAAGTCTGACCAAGACCGAAAGAATCGCATCAGAATCCGTTCCATAGTTTTTGCGTCTATCGCGCACATACCTATAGAGTATAGACAAACAAATAAAAAAACAAGCAACCCAAAAAAAAAAAATTGTGTTCAGTATCGTCCATAATAAAAGCTAAGGAGTGGAATGCCCTGCCTGAGTCTGTGTTTCCGAAAAGCTACAACCTGGGAGTCTTTAAGTCTAGAGTGAACAAGTTGCTTCTAGGCAAGCGTGCTCCATCGTCGAACGTCTATCAGGTGAGATAGTGGTCAAACGCGAGCCTATCGACTCTAAAAAAAACCTAGCTGCGTTATAATTTTATAAAAGTATACCTATAGGTGTTCAAATATTTCCCACAAGTGTCAGGCATTTCGTCATCAATACCAGTGGCTTTACAAATTCGGATGATTGCCGTGTTATCGCGCATCGCGGCAGCGTACACGTTGGTGAACATTTGCATATAATGGTCCGATGCGATCCAATCCGTCAAATATTTTAACTACTTGAGAATATACAGGGTGTGTGAAAATATTTAGTACATGTACCATTTAATATCGTACACAGGGTTAAGGTAAAAAGTATGTAGCTCTACATACACCTTGATATGAAAAGTTGATACTTATTTCCTTGTCCATGTCGTATTACCTTTCAGCTGGGATTTACTAATAGTTCTATTCAGCTAAATGTTTTATTAATTTATCGAGTTACGATTTAAATATGAATGTTTTCTACCCATACCATTATAGTCCTCCCATGCCTACCTAGTAATAGGTACAAATTGACATCTCTCGTGTCTTTCCTTAGAAGGTATACTAACATCCAAAATTCAAGTATCTCAGAAAATAATTAATTTAAAGTATAGTGTATGTAATTATTTTCTGAGAAAGCAGCTTCCTTGAGTCAATTAATAATAAAATGTAATAGGTAACCAATTATTGCATTGCAAGCGTTATTAAATTTATTGATAAAAAACTTTTCATTCTTTGCAGGACTCCAGCCGACGATGACTCCATTGATCTGTAAGAAGAAATTAAAGTTCGATGAAAAAAAAACATCCTGTAAATATAGACAAAATAGAAGGGTAAATAAAACCTATAGGCAGAACACATTAAGGTATTCGGGCAAGACACCATTGTTGTCATATCATGGATAAACCATGACATTAATCAATTGAGGACGACAATACTGCCGCTCACCTTAAACCGTATCCATGCAACCACTGTATAAAGATCTCTCAAATCGTTTCAAGTGAAGTGAAAGTTTTATGCTTAGACAGCTCAAGTTATACTGGTGGATTGTATCGAGTGAATACATCTACATAATGCAAGCGTGGTATAACACTAGATAACGGTTATTGTGACGACAATCCGATTCTACCCACGTGGTTATTGGAAAGATGAGAATAATAAACAGGAGTCTTGAGAATCGCCTTTATTTTTGTTTTTAATTGTTGCAGGTACCTTTAGTATCCTGAAGATTCTTAAAATCCTGTTAAATCTCGAGAAATTACCCAGTAGAAGACAATTAATTCTGATAATAAGTAATTAATATTAACATTATTATCTATTATTAAAATTCTGATAAACAATAATATATATCTTCGTAAAAATATTTTTTTAAATCATTATAGGCTTATGTCTAAGGTGAGATAGAGACCTGATGGTAAGTGACGATCAAAGAGGTTTAAAGAGCTTTCGCCAATAAATAAAGTGTAGTAAAAAATGAAAAGATTTCAGTCTTCAAGTTAAAATTGTACTTGAACACTGTTGAATGTATTTTCTTTTCTCCCTTTGCTAAAACTCAATTTCAGACTTTCAACAAATCATCAGAATATATCCAAAACAGTTCAGATAAAAGTTAAAGTTCAATATAAGTAGAAACTCGGTACTTACTAATAAAAAACCTAAAAATATTACACTCCTTTACGTCAGCCGTGTGGAAATGAACTAACATCCAAAATAAATTCACCCTCGAAATTCACAATCATTAACACCAATCCCAATCCAACTGAAAATTAATATGTAATATGCAAAATCAGATTCATTTCCCCACCATTTCACAGCGATCGTTAATCACCACCCTTCGAGAAAGCAGATAATTTCATTAGCGCACGAATATCTTACACACGAGAATGTACCTACTCGTAGCTATACTGAAAGTTGCATAAATCATATACCTACCTACCTAACCCCTTTATCTAGAAGGTTGTCACTCGTTTCCTTGACTTGCCAAGGAAGTAACTATGTTTTCTCGAAAGTTTCTCGAGAGTTTCTCGAGTAGGGCGTTCGACTGTTACAAAGAGGATAGCGATTTCAAATTTTGTTGTACCTATTTGCATTGATATAGGTATATGTATGTATATCTAATAAAGATATACTAATAAGAACAATAAATGAATCTAAGCATGTCTATTCTCATTCGCATAATGGATCTTAATATTAAAAGCTACGCTTAATTTGGGTCCAGATGACACTGTTTATTATGTCCCAGGATATCTGTTAATGCTGTAGCTGAGTGACTTAAACATAATACTCGTAATCCACCTTACGTCAGTCATATTTTATGGTCCCATGAAATACCCACCATTGCAAGGAAGTAGCTTTTTATGTTTTTATTATTTTTATACTACGTAGGTGGCAGACAAGCACATGGCCCACCTGATGGGAAGCGGTCACCGTATCCTATGGACGTCTGCAACATTAGTAGTGTTTCTCCATCACATAGGGTAATCCTACTACCACAACAAAAAGGTAAAGCCTAAGAGGTTTTGGCCAAACCGAAGGTGTTGGGAAGTTAATTAATACTTAGTTCGGCAATAATTCGACTTTACTTCGCTAGGTGGGGTCGATTATATAATGATTCATACTAGGCGTAGCTACATCATTATATACTCGATACTTATATATTCCAGGTTGTAAAGGCCATAGTGATAGAACATTAATATTCGAGAACTCGTAGTAGATACATTTGAGTGGTGCTAAGAATTTTCACGCACGACAGATGAAAAACTTATCCATTGTCGTCGAGAAACGAGATTGGTTCTCGCGATAGTCTAAGACTAGCTTTTGTGAGAAATGCATCCGACATGATTGGTGCCATGCAGGTGTATTGGCGAAATAATAATATGTCTGTCTATGTTATAAGGGGTAGATTTATGCAGAATATAGTAGGAGTCCCAATGATTTTAGATGTGCCCAATATGTAATCTTCTTGTATATCCACAATTGCTTAATCGATAACCTAGGCTTATAAGGTTTTCTTATACAGTTACGGTTAAGTTTTTCTGAGTTAATATGAGTTCAATGTATGTCAGATTATAGCCACTCCGTTAAAAGAAGAAGAAAGCGTAGAAGTGCGGATTCTGGGCTCCGAAGTGCAAGATTTAGATGCAAAGTATTGAACCATTTAAACAGACTCTGATCCCAACTTCTTGATAAGTAAGTACCTACTATAGGTATATTCACAAATGGAAAGAAAAATACATAATTAAAAAGCTACCAACAGAATCTGATTAGGAAGTCTAAACCTGATTACAATGTTAATATTCTCACTTTATTTCATTTTGCTCTCTAGCCAAAGTTAGAAAATGTGGGCAAAGGAAATAAATAAAAAGTGGGACAACAAAATTATTAGGAAGCCCCGCTGCGCTCGGCCGTAGACACGCAGTGATATTAGAGAAATCGGAGCACGATATTATTGTACGCGTTGACAGACGAACGTAGCGCAACGAGCGGAGCGAAGCTGAGCTGAACGACTTCTGAAGTTAATAAATGTTATGACTAAGTAATATGTAGATAGGATATCTAAAAAAAGAAAAACCGACTTAAGTTAGCCTTACCTGTGAAGTATTCTTTTTAAAGTTTGAAAACTTTTCAAATGAAAATGTAAAATCCTTCTGGTAAGCGTTAGCAAAAATGATTCGGTACCTAGTAGGTAAGTATTATAAAATTAAGATTTTTAACGATTTAAGCGACTGTCGTATGAACTCCCTAACCCAGAAAGGAAAGCCGTCAATCTGTAGATGTTTCTGGGGAATCTCTTACATCCCACAGGCAATTTCGCATGGTATATACATATACCTATCCTGTAAATATGTTTCAATTTTTTAACTTGGCGTGGCTGACCAAGACTGAAATTATGAGTAATAGCGATTTTAAAAACTAAAATTGCATAATTGGATTTTAAAAAAATCAACACACCTAACCAGGAATCGGACTCATCGGTTTTGAAGATCGGTTATGCTGTACTTAAAAATATGGAATATCTAATGATGTAATCATATTCTATGAAATAAATTTGAATTTGAAAAAAAAAACATCCTATATTATTACACCATTCGGTGACACTAAATTTCTCCGTTAATTTGAAATAATATTATGTTAACCTACATCAGACGGTGACTTTACTTAAGGTGACGGCGACTATAATCTATATTGTGACGTCATAGGATGAGACTTCTGCAGTAGAATTGACCCAGTTGCATGATGGAATACATAGCGCTATCACCTAATACCTCCTTACTGCAACTTACATGAAGAGGCGATACTAAGTAAAGCGTACATTCTTTAAAGACACCCGCACATTCCAGATTCTGTGAAACTAACTTACTATGATTACGCCAGCCGCCCCAGCCGGGAATCTCGGATTATCTTTATTGAATGCCACACGCTGGTCGCAGCACGCCGTCCCACATAACTTACCATCGCTGCAACACCGCTCTCATATTATTATCCTTATTTTTGTGAAAGAGATTATACTTGAAAATAAAAATTGTAAGATGATAGGGCTGGGTTACGGATACAGACCTATACGTAGGTACCTAACTACTAACTACAGAATAGGTATCTGATATACCAATAGATACTAGGCTGATACGTATGCGAAACTAAAAAAATTAGGTACATTTAATATTTTTTATAGTCGATATTAAGTCCGCGTTTGACCACTATATCACCTGATGGTAAGTAATGATGTGGTCGACATTGAAGTACGCTTGCCTAGAAGCAACCAATTTGATCTTGACTTAAATCTCCCAAGTTAGAGCTTTCCGGTAATACAAATTCAGGCAGGGTATTCCACTCCTTGGCAGTACACATAATGAACGTATTATTGCGGAAGCGGTTTATGCGAATTGTTTTTAAGGTTTTTAGGGTTTTTGACGAAATATTCAGTTCGAAGTTAACCTTATCAACAAGGTTCAGGGTTGGCAGGTCAGATGGCAGTACAATCCATAAAAGCTGAATGGATAAGAGGAGGAGTAAGTGGATTCAGAGCTCAAGGGCATCTCAAATGGAACCGGAAACACACCTACTAAGATGATGATGATAGACATTTTGTGATGACGGTTTGCTAGCTTAGTAATTTAAAAGCAGAATGTTATCAAAGGCAATAAAAAAGGACTCTACATAGCTTCTAAAACTTTATTCTTAAATTGTTCCTTATTAGGTTAATACAATAGGTACTAACCATTATAGCTAGATCTGCCTTGATATGAATATTTTAGTGATTACAGTTCAATTGTATAATGTTGCAAAGCGTAGGAGCGTAAACGAGACTAGATCACAATTCACCTAACAGGATATTATATATATAAAGCATGTTCTGTATACTATATAGGATTTATCTACCTACAGATACTCGGGCCTACTTAACGAAACGTGTAGTGTAGAGGGTCAGATTTCGCCATTTTAAGAGTCCGAGCTAGCGCTAGTTCAAAGTAGTTGATTATTTTCAGAGTTTAAAACATTTTTTTTTCTAATTAAAATGGTGTTAACCTATTTTCTAGACTCTGTTCAAATATTTTTTAATTTTGTTATAGCATATTAATAACAATACAATCATAAGCAGTAACTTTAACTAAAGTAAACTTCACTTTGCAAATTATCAAGTATTGCGAATTTATTTCTAGCAATGAAAGGTGACACATGTATACTTCTTACTTCCTAGAGGTACAACCGAAATCAATTTTTTTACAACAACAAATAACTCAGGTACAGACTGAAAACAAATATCTAATACTAAGCAGTATAACATTAGAAAGTGCAATGTTTTGAGCAACATTAAAATGGCATTAAAAGATCGTGACTTCATACTTTGCATCAAGATGCCTATGCAAACGGTGTGAACTAACCTTGGGCTGACAAAGCTAACACAACCGACTTTGTTTTCCAACTGCTAGAGAACACAACAACTTTCTTACAATATCTCGAACTAAATATCACTGTAAAACACAGTGTCGTGACTCGGGGTGCGACCATCAATCTTTGAATGAATACAGTTAAATAACATCACATTACATTTAAAGACTATTTGTGTTTGTAAAACGGCACTGTGAATGACATATGGTGCGATTATACAGTTTTTGTTATGCATAAGTGGTGTGTGTTTGTGTGTGTGTGTGTCAGTCTGTGTTTATGTATTTTAGTTTTTTTACTGTAAAATTTATTCTAAACAAAATTCTTTACGTAGGTGCAATATTAGTGCCCCTGAGTCAAATCAGGGAATTCGAACATAGACTCTACATTTTTTCTTTTTAAAAAAAATGCAATTATCAAATGAGATAATTTAATCTCATAGAATTCCAATAGGTAGGTAAATAACATAGCTAAAATATTATAATCTTAATGATGTATAATTATGTATTTTTTTATATTAAAGTAGGTATATTGAAATATCAGTTAGAGTAAACTTTGCTATCACTTTTAACAAGTCAATTCAAGTATTACCTATTCTCTTATTCTAAATGTTTATTATTATTTTTGTTCTTTTTACGCTGTTGATATAAGTACCTATATCTAGGATTGTTTTTTAAATCTTTATTCATCAACCGAGATAAATGTTGTAAACTAAAAAATGGGCGTGATTTTTTTTTAACTCATTACTTTTCTCGACAAATATTTTTAGGAACCAGAGTATTAGTGATGATTCTATAATTAAACAGAAAATTAGTTTAGTTATCAAAAATAAGAACTGATGTTCCTTTCCTCTTTAGTAAGTTGTAAAACGTATAACAATGAAAGTAAAAAGAAGCATTCTGACGCCTGACAGTTATTAACTTATGACAATCATAGGTACTAATCTAAATAATAACCTCATATTCATTTTTATACCGATAGTAACATTCCTAACATTTACACACGCCCCGTCGGCGACGACCAGCATCCATTTTTGGAATATCCGACGGCCAAACACTACCTGTTGTTTATCAAACTTTTTTTACCCACAATACATACCTATATACGAGAAGCTACACGGCAGTTCCGAGTAAAATAGCTGGGAGGCGATAAAACATGAAATCTTGGCAAGCTGACAGACAGATCGACAGACATCGGAAATGACATTAACAATCCAATATAAATACCTACAAATTGGAGTCAGGTAAAAATAAATACAATTACCAAGTGGCCAATTTTAATGGTGACTGTTCTATTGCCAAGTGAAATTAGTTTTATAGGTTTCAATGTGAGTTTGAAACACCTTTATGGATATTCGTTGCCATTACTCATAGGAACCTTTTTCTAGAATAAAAAATATGTTGCATGCTATTTCAGACTATAATCTAAGTTGCCAATCTAAGTATTGTGTAAGTTGCATTTATAGAGAAGTCGGTGAACATCGACCTTCACCCATCTGATAACCGGATGGGACATATGAAGTATAACGTTATTTAGTAGTAGGTACCCAATATTTTTCTAATGTCGAGAATGATAATATAGTGATAACAAAATAAATAAACAATTATAATAGTTTAAAAAAGTTTCATTCCATTGTGTAACTTATTTGCGTAAACTTTCGATAAAATCTTATTTTACGAATGGCAATTACCTAATAAAATAACAATTAATAACTACGCGTAAACAGCTAAAATTTCATCTCACATTGTTTCAATAAAAATTAAAGCAAAGTTACACTTACTCAAATTATAAATTAACACACTGTAATGTTACAGATTAGTTTGATTTATTACTGTAATTTAATGTAATGGTTCCGTAATTATATATAGGTACAATTAATAACAAAGAAAATATTGTAAACAAGTCATAATACAATTTACAGCATTATTCTTAGAATGTTCTTCAGTTTTAATTACCAGATTAGATTGTATTTGCAGAACTCTACTTATATTTTTAAAAATATTTTAACAGAATGGGTTTTTACACTTTTTACGTCTAATCTAAGGAGTTAACATAGATGCACGAATTTGACATTCATTAGTGTGTTACTTTGTATCTTAACTCATTTAAAAAATTTATTGTATTAAATATGAAAAAATAAAAATTCTCTAGTATTCTCTATTTTTTAATTTTAAATATAATTTTATAATTTCAGTATTCCTGTATTTAGGTTAGTTAAGGAGTTAGCCTTCCGATCGAAAGGTCTCGGGTTCGAATCCTGGCCAGTACCTACCCTATCTATGTGACCCTACTCCTAACACAAGCAATTTAGCTTAGCTGAAAATGTCTTTTGGGTCACCATTACCCCGGCGATAGCATACCCGAGACGGCGGCGTGCAGTTTTAGTCGGGTCAAGTCCAACATATCACGGGGTGGTATCCTTGGGGATTTCCGCACGAAAAGAAGGGGTTAGAAGGAATACCTACTTGTAACTTATTTGTATTTTATTTAAAAAAAAAAACAATGCTTCAGTATACCTGCACTAAACAGTGTAGCGATTACAGCACCTTTCTTATCGACATAACACGAAACAATAGGTATTCTTAGCAATTCAAAAGAGTGGGTATGATTTTTTATTGTAGTCTTTTTTTTTCATTCGCGTTGCGAAGTTGCGAAGATTGCAATAAATGTACATGTAGCTTTAGACTATCATTAACGTTACTCTGTAAAGCAAAATGTAAAAATAATGTAACTTTAAAAATTAGAAACGTGGGTGAAAGCGTATTGAGAAAGTTCAACCGAAACGGAACTCATTTTCGGATGCCATTAGCAAAAATATAGTGTGCAGTAATAGTAAATTATTTAATAAACATTCTGAGATGAAGAACACGGAGCTTAGTTCGAATCTACGAGTAGATAGCTCCGTATCTACTCGTAGATTCGAACTAAGCATAACTATGGGTTTTGAATTACGAATAAATGTATAAGATATCTACACATTTTTACTTAAAAAATTAAACCCTATCAATGCAAAACTTATGTAAGTATTTGCAAATGTATTTATTGCCGTGGTGTGGCTGTAGAGCACACGACTTCGAGCCACGTCAGAGATCGTGGGTTTGATTTCAGTTCAATGCAAAAGCATATAATGTCTAGGTGCTTCGATGTAGGTACTAGGTACAGCACCTATAACCATGTACCTATTTATAAAAATCTCTTCTGAGGGTAACTGTACCAAAGTTATCATAGTAAGATTTTTTCTGACAATACAAAAATACAAAATAATAACAACTCTATAATTATTATGTAGAGTGATCGACTGTAAAATTTGAGGTCCCGAGTTCGATTCACGCTCAGTGCAAACATTAAATAGTTTATTTTACTTACTTATGGTAACCAGTCTAAGTTACTTAAACGGAATTTAAAAACTGGCTTGAAATTTTAGAGTCGAAAATAATAATCTTCTCATTCTTCTTTCAAGTAAGACGAGTTGCTCCACGAAGTTTTTCAGCGGCCAAGCCAATTTCACCTTCAAGTAGGTAACATCTGCCAATTGACGAACCAGGTTTTTGGTCTGACTTTACTCAGAGGGTTGAACGTCAGACCACATGTCATTCATAATGATAGATAGATAGATAAGTTACGTAAACTCTACGGTGAAAACTTCTGACGCAACTGGGATCATCATTCAGTTAACTACCATTACTTAAGTAACTTACTTAGATGTAACTTAATTCGTATGAATAGAAAAAATCCACATCTATTCAAGTAGTATTCTGTACTTATACCTATTCCATTTGTGCTCAAGTTAAAAAATTCAAGAGATCGCTACACAATATAGTGTACCTACCTAGTTACCTATACTTACTTATACCTTTATACCTACGTATGGTTGTTAAGTGCTTCCCTTAAGTGACGTAACAGCTCCCCCAAGAACGTTGTGCTTGAAGACGAACGGAGAAAAAGTCTTAATTAAAAAAGACAGACAGATGTAACTTACCATATATATAGGAATAGGACGGTTATACTTCGATCGGTGTCATCTTCGAATCCGGCGCTCGACGTGTATCCAGACCACGCAAGTTTCGTCATTCATTTTTGAATAAAATATTTATTTTGAATAGGTAGATCTTTTGGGTTTAGGTAAGAGATATTGTTTGTTAATAAATAATTAAAAATATAGAATCAAATAGTAAAAGTCAAAATTTTATTCTTTTATGTCTATGTAGAGTCCATAGACATAAAATTTATACTATAAAGTATATTATGCTATCTGTACTTGATGAAGAAAAATAATCATTACGTACACTTATAGGCACGTCTATTTTAAAAGCAGATAAAAGCAGGCTAACCCTTATAGGTAATGCCGTTAGGTTGCATTAAAAGACACTACCTAAAGGTAGTGTTTAACACCTGAACTAAGCAAATAGTATAAGTTTAGATACGTCCACCAAAATTAATTATACTTAATTAATGACATTCAATATCAATATTAAGTACCTACCTACTTATTCAGAAGTTATTACCTACTGTTGTAGTTAAAATAAATAAGTAAAAGCAATCATAGAAACTATGTAGGTACTGGTATAGTCAGCGTCAAATGTAGACACCATTTTCAGATCTAGAAAATTAGTTTTTGACTATAATGTTTTGTGTTTCTTAGTAAAAATAATATTTAATTACTTAGTAGGCTCTGTTTAAATATTTTTATGTTGATTGTAACTATGATTGATCATTTTTCATTCAAGATTTTGAGTTTGAAATATTATGTGTCAATCGAGTTATTGATACTTACCTCTTTTCGTTATACCTTTAATGAACTATGTCATAGACATTTTCCTATCTAATAACTAGATAGGTATGTAGAGGTAGATATGTTTATCTATCTATAGGTAGGTAAACAGTGTTAGGATCGATCCCTATCTGATTATAGTAGTTTGTTTACAGAAAAAATAGTATTTTACGACAATTGCTAGAAAAATAGTACAAAATAGATCATGACTAGTAACTTTATTCAAAATAATAGAATAAAGTATATTTCTAACTTGCTAGCAACCTGTTGGGTGAACTGTACACAATAACAAATGAGTTGGGCTGCGTCCGAGTGGCTGACGCGTGGGAGTGGCGCGAGGGGGGCGGGGCGTGCGGATTTACCGCCCTAAACAAAATGGTGGACGCGTGCGCGCCAATTTTTGAATTTCATTCTGGAATCATAGAATAAGGTAAAAGGATTTCAAGTGTATTTCAAAATAAGGCCTTTGATGATTGATATCTTTGAGTGTGATGAAAAAATAATTTTTATTTAAATGTTTGATTTTTCTTTCAGTTAACAAAAGAAAAGTTTTAATATGGTGATAATACCTGAAATTGTCAAACAACAAAATTTGAAATTAAATACCTAACTGAAAATTTTATTGTATACCTATTTGAAAATTAGATTGTAACAAAGATTGAACTCTTCTATACTAGGTATAGTTTACTTCTTTAATCCTAAATTATATCTTACTTTTACTTACTAATACCTACCTAATCTACTTCCCTAATTTGATAAAAACCAAGTCAGATAGATATCTAATCTTCCTATGGTAGGTACTCATTTAATTATGTAATAACACGTGATATATTTTACCAAACGTGTCAAAAAGTCAATAAAATCAATTATCACGCTGACTGTATCTTAACATGAAGTCATAAATTATTTTTGTTCTCACAAAGGTTCGCCGACAACGCGAGAATCTATAAACAAATCGTTATTGCGATTTAAGGACCCATTTAAAAGCTATAAATTTAAAAACTCGATCTAAAATTGATCTTATTTCTATAGGAATAAAGTTCACGTTAAGTCAAAAAGACAAGACACCTTAGCTCTCATAAACTATTTTCAGTACAAGCTAAATGAAGAGGTGCTTTTTAGCTCTCACTCGCTCACGTTTGAGTTTAAAATTGTATGAGAAAGAGAGGAGATATTTACGAAGTGTTTATATCGATACAGCGGCGTTGATTTAACCATTGCTTTGGTTTATTGCAGTCAATAAAATTGAGCGTTATGAGGCAAGGTCGTAAGTGAAAAATCGTCAATGATTTATGTCTTTATCGTGGGACATCCACTTGGAGATTGTTGTTTGTTTTAGAACAAAATAAATGTGCGTTTGTGTGGTTGACGTGTGAATGGTCGATTATTATGTTGGATCTTTTTGGTTTTGGTAGAGTAAATATGCGTATGAGCATATTTTGTCTAAATATCTACTATAGGCACTAAGTTGCGAAATGTGAATGTAGACAATACATTACCAAGATATAATAGGTACCTATTACCAGCTTGATTAGCAACCTACTTATTTAGCAGGTAAGTACTTGGATAATATTTTGACTTAAGTAAACTCATAAAACTTATTGATTACTTCCAATAAGTAGTTATTATTGTTCATGAAATTTAAAATATAGATAGGTACTAGTACCTACAAGGAAGTACCTAGGTAGGTACCTAAGTATTAATAACTATTTTCTTGTTAAACTGTCCTTCTAGGTTAGAATAGAATAGAACCTAGGAACCTCAAAAATAGATACCTAGAACGAAGCCTGTGTATCATGTTACTAATAGTTCTTTTTAGATAAACTTACTAACAATAACAAAATAAAATAATATTCTTCAAATTTTTCATAAAATAATACCATTGAACTTATAAGAAATACGTACACTGCTCAGGTGTAATGAAACTATATATAATATAATTTCCAGTTGGAATTTCTTGTGGTGTTGCAACTGCTGGTGATGTTAAAAATCACAAATTTTAAGAAACAAAACTGACTGTTTCTGTAAACGAATTTAATAATACATATCACAGTTGTGTAGATACTGTCTCACAGTGAAAAAAAACCGATTTAATTAAATAAAGAATGTTTTGAATCGTCGACTCTACCAATAGTAAATTATTTGACAAACTCACCTACCATTTTACCATTTAATGAAAAAAAAACTGACTAAACTTGACTGTTAACTGCCTAATTTCCTTGGCCTCATTCGTAAGGCCATTATATTAACAAATCTATTAAAAATTGATAAAACATTGAAATCATCGTACTTTACTCTAAGTATCTAAGTATATAAGATGCAAAGCTATGCTTAGTTCGAGTCTAAATACCGCTGCCTAAATTATTCTAGACTTTTAATAGATATCTTGTTCTGTATGTAATTAATATTGCTGTGTAATAAGCAAATCTTTCCTGAGTTTCTAGATATGCCTAGAGTGAAATGAAAGACAAAATGAGAAAAGTACCCAAACTTTTTATTTAAGTAGGTGCATACTTCCTTTAGGTTCCATTGTTGGGCAAAGGCCTTACTCAAATCTAACAAACTGCAAAATTAAAAACCATTGCTTACTGTTAAGAAAGTACTTATTGGTAATTTGGGAAAAAAACTTGGAACCCCCATCAAAATTAACCAGAAGTAAATTGGATGAGTGTAAGAACTATAGTAATTATCCATCCAAAACAGATTAGTAGCAGAATCAAATTTTAAATATTTTTTATAGATAACAATTGCTAACCTAATCAAATAGAGCTAGTACCTATCTAGGTAACCATTCCTCACCTAAATACTCGAAATAATATGGTATATTAATAAAAATAGCTATGTTCAGAAGCGAATACTAATCAAATTATGTTTTGTAAAGTTTATTAAAATAAAAAGTTCTTAAGAAAGATTGCTCCAATTGCTAGCAATATGTAGATGATTGGGTTATCTGAATATGACCGTGAACCCAATCTAAAGCAAGTGCAATGGCACATTGACGAACATCATAAATAACACTTATCAGCCAACGCCGAGACCAGACAGCAACCAATTCATTATGAACCCTCCTATAATACAAATCTGTTCTACATCCATAATCTATAAGAGGTCTAGTTATTTTGGGAAGTGAATTGAAAGAAATTGGACTGTTTATATCCGTTGATGTATGATAAAAATAGAAAACATATTGATGCCAATATTTGTGTTTTATTGTTTTTGTTTTATTTACGAACATTGGGCATATGGTCTAAGAATACGTTTTCTAATAAGATATCTTTAGGATGCATTAGGAGTATTTTCTCGTACCGTAATATCTAATCAATATTAATATTATTACTAGGTACATAAATAGTCACTCGGTTTTAATTCATAAACTAAACTAAATTTTAACAAATTTCCTAATTTTTCTTTAAGTTAAAGCAAATTGAAAAAAGATAAGTAGGTTCTACTTCTAGGTACTTTTTTACTAATAAGTAGGATACTAAGTAATGAATACTATCTGGCAATGTACTCAATGGTAAATACAGCATTATTTACCGTAATCATAGAGAAAATTACCGATTTTTTGTCTAAACATCCTCTATATTTAGCGGTTTGTATGAAAATACCTGTATATCAATTATTATAATATAACTAATTTCGTAACAACGGCATTTAAAAAAAAACTCTTGGAACTACAAATCCCACAAAACGTCAACAAACCAATTACAAAAAAAAAATAGTTTTAATAACTTCCGGTGAACTGAAATCACCAGACAAATACACCGCCATTAAAAAGCCTGCAAAACCATAATAGCCTCAATTCCAAACTTGTCAAAATCCCATTAGTTGAGATCGTACGTACCAGCCCAGCGGCCATTGGTCGCGGGGGATTATTAAAAACGCATTAGAGTCGGCCACACCTAGTACATATTATATGGCATTCGTAAAAAAAGTAATTTGAGATTTAGAAGGGAGGGAGGCACCAATCAACCGTGACTAACACGGAAGGTACGACCGTATCACGCAAAATCATTATTTTGTCGTTAGCCTAACGTATTATAATGATGATATCTAGGCCCGTGTTCTAAGAATGCCTTCGTTTTATACTTGGGGAAAGTTCGGATTAGTACAACATTAGCAACAGCTGGGGCTTTGACCCATTTGGGGTTAGATTTTTTGGTATATAAGTAGAATTTTTTTAAATAGTCAAAAAGAAAATGTACCTAGAGTAATGAATCACGAAAATTATTTAAACCGAGTTTGGTTTCACTCCTATAGAAACTGAGTACCTACTGAGTACGTACTGCAAGATTTTTAATACACTTTTAAACCCATAGTATCCCATCAAAAACATTTTCATGTGAAATGATACCAAGACGATCTCTGTAGAAATAGTAACATTCTTGTTATATAAGGCTAAACTTCTAATTATATAGGCCCTGTCTCATCATAGCGTATAGAATTCGGCGTGAATTCTAGTCTTATGTTCTCTATACCGCACAAATCTTAAACCTTAGTCAATGACGTAGACACTACTAAGTAATTCACTATCTAGACATCAGTTTTGCCAATAGTTCCTTGAATAACAAGACTGCATAGGACACAGAATACACTTCTGCCTCTAAATTTGGAGGATTTCTTTAGTTTTCTCAAAAATAAATAATGTGAAATTTTCCTATAGGTATAGACTTATATTTAGGTACAGTTAGTGACCTTTAAGAGACCGAATCACAAATGTTCATAAACTTTTTGCTATTTTTAGTAGATATGAGACTTTTATAGTTAGGTACATAATATACTGTACCCATGAGTTTGCTTTATGTTATTAAAATACATAAACAGTAGTGATACAGCTGAGTATGTATTTTAATTGACTGCTACAAAAAATAATTTAAGAGTGTCATTATAGAAGCATCTTAATGTTAACAGAAAATAATCTTATAATAACAATTTTTTTTCAATTTCTGTAAAGTGAAATCAACTCTATTTAAAAAAATAAGGTTTTCGAATAAAAATCTAAAAGTACAATCATTATGCTTTATTAATTTCATGTATTTATATATTTATGACAATATCGTCTCGCCTAACCTTATTATGTTACTAATTATAGTTATATTTCATAAATTTTGAATCGATAGGACATAAATGGTAAATAATATTGTTCAAATTAGGCTCCAATGTCTCTATAGACCTAATTTTTGAATTCTGAAGACAGCTCCCGACAGACTTAAGAATGTGAACTTAATTTTATAAGTAAAACTAATTTTATTTTTAATTTTACAGTTCAAACTCAAAGTTCCATCTGGCAAGGGATCTGAAAAATGTTATGAAACATTGCACTGAGGAAATCTTTACTTATTTTTTTTTATAGAAAATACTTCATCACACATTGTAGTTCACTTTTTAAAAGTACAACAAACAAATACTGCTTAATTCTAATAAAATTATAACACAAATTGTATTGAGCAATTCAAAATAATTCAACAAAATTCAAATGCATCCCAGCCAGACAGTTACCGATTATTCTCCACCAATTGCAATAGAAGAAGACGTAAGCAAACCTAATTAGCAAATCAATAAATAAATATTGAATATATCGACAATATACAATTTACATTTTCACTTAACGAACACAGCACAAGATTAAAAAAAAAACAGAAAAAATATTTATATAGAACCGGCTCACTGAGTTCTTAATAAAACATTCACTAATTACAATCTATGTGAAAAATAATTTACAAATAGTACTTTTTATACATTATTACGAAAAAACGTATAACTTGAATCCTGACAAGTTCTCCTTTCTTTCACTCGCCAATTTTTTATATAATAATATTCGTAAAACTAACGTGTTACGAGTATATATATTAGATATTTCATTTTTACGTATATCGGGTTTCTTAATCAATGATTTTATAAAAATACCTTTTCAAAATGATGTACCTATTACGGTTACTTGAAACGGTTAAGCGTTCCTGTATCTACGTATTTACGCAATCGTTCATATAAACACCACCGGTTTATTTTCTAACTTTGGTATACAGTGTACATGTAACCTCGAATCTACATCCCACGAGAGATAAATCAAAAGTGTCAAGTTCTGCACCTACATTATTGAAGGTAACTTTGTTCCATTATAAATAAAGTGAATTTGCCATTCCTTCATCGTACTCAAGATGTGACTACCCAGAGAGTAACGTTCCCTCAATAGAAGCTCAAAGAATATCTCTTTTGTTCCTTTTAGTATTTACCTAAATAATAAGCTTCGTTCTCGTAACATTTTACAATAATAGTAGATTTCCTATGACGTTTATTATCAGTATTAATTACGTATATGTGTCATCAAAAATCGTATACATTGCACTTGTAAACTGGCCTTCCGCACTACGAGTTACGCGTATCTATAATCCACAAACGAAACCAAAAGAGACCATTGACAAAATCAAAACACTCATACCGCAAAAACACAAACACGAAACTAGTCGTTGTTTCCCAAATTAATCTCAATAATTAATTATTCACACTAAAACAATTGTACATCATATAATCTAAAATTATCATGTATGTATGTACAGAATAGTATTTAGATAGCTTAATTAAGAAATAAAACATCAAATATATTAAATTATAACAATATGGATACTAATTGCCTTCTTATCAATGGTTAATTATAAGAGGTCCATGTGGTTTTGTGATTCAATAATTTCAGAGAAATTTTTTCTTTTCGTAATTTCTTGCACAGTGCTTGACACGGAATCAAACAATAAATTATGGACGTCATATATCTTATTAATTTCTTTTTTTTGTAAATACCGAAATGTAAATAGACAACTTATAGTAGCTATACAATAAATACTACCAACTTGTATCAAGCACTTTGTGAAGAACTAAAAAAAATAGTGACCGATTGTTAATCAGTAGTTATTACCTACCGAAGAAATGATAATTAATCAACTATAATAATCACATAAATGATGCAGTTTACTAATCATATACACTGCGTTTTTGGTAATTATTGGTATTGAGATTGTTTCTATAAATTAATTTATACTTAACAACTGTAAAAATCTCTTCATCACACTATCATTACTCTTTATTCGAAATCACTAGGTTACGTATTAGTTATAATGTAATATTATTATGAAAAGTCCAACATACAATTTATACAAATTAAACTGTTCAAGTAACTTCGGTCTCGGGGCGTACTGTTTCAGATTTGCGTTCGAAGCTTTCGAACGAAACAATCGTATTCACAAAATAAAAAGCGGAAACGGAGTTTGTAGTTCGGGCGTGGAAATCTGAAACAACACATCCCTAGCTTGGACCGCGCGAACTAAGCTAGAGGCCTTTACTGTGGCGAAGTGGGCGGACTCATATTGTCCGGCTCGTCCCCGGAGCCAGGTTCGCCTTTGGTCTTGTTCTCCTTCTTCCACTTCATGCGCCGGTTCTGGAACCAGATCTTGATCTGGCGCTCCGTGAGGCAGAGCGCGTGCGCGATCTCGATCCGTCTCCTTCGCGTCAGGTATCGGTTGAAGTGGAACTCTTTCTCCAGCTCGAGCGTCTGGTACCGAGTGTAGGTTTGTCGACCTCGCTTCCTTTCTGAAATGAGATAACGGTATATGTTAATAAAATAAGAAAATAAATTACGAAAGATAAATTGGGATTGCTTTGTAAAACAGTGAGGCAGCCCTGACAGACAGCAGACATTAAAAACTGCATAGGCATTTCTGATAAATGTTGGTTATTTGTAAACAACGAACACTCCCGTGCCGAGTTAATTGAAATTTGTTTCAAGCTTATCAATTTATTTCTCTTGGCTGTCAGAATTCAGGAGTTCTACAGAAATCACAGGGTATGTTGAAAGTCATCTAATTTCGAGGTGGTTGCTCGATTTCAAAAACAATACTTGGATTACTATTGTCATTATTATAATAAAAACAGTCATATGACCAATGAATCTTCATAATTATCTTAATTTGAAAGAAGTATTGAAAGTGAACTCCTTCCATATTTCTAAATCATTTAATTTGGCAATGCACAATGACAAATTTGTTTCCAGAATATAGGTACCTATTGAAATATGCAATGGAGTTGCTTTAGGATTAACTAAGCTATTAATCTTATAAAAGTTTCCTAGTAATCGCAATGATTGCCCTGTGGTCTTAGTTCTATAATTACATGCAGCTATTACTGTGAGACATAAGTAGACGCCAGTAATAAATTTACAGATATTTAATAATTCTGATATATTACCAAGTTTATGTATGTGTGCAATATTACGTAAAATCGGAGGTAGATGTGTTTGTGCGTGAATACTCGAACCAAACCGCTACCGAAGCCAATTAAAATAATTTAAGACGCCGCGGGCTTTTCATTTTGTAATCATTATTCTTCGAGGAAGATGCGAAGCCTATTATACACGGTTTAGATGATGCACTGAACTGTAATTTATTTGAAATAAAAAAAATGGGACGAGACAAACGAAACTACACGTATCAAACGCGATTAAATCGTATTAATAAGTGTAGGGACAGGATGAGTTGTGGGTTCATATTAAATGGATTTATACAGATTAATAGAGTCGTACATATCATGAAAAATATGACTGATAAAATATTTATTAAATAAACAAACTTTATAATAAAAAGTTTATACTTAATGTATATGACCCGCAACCTAAAATTAAATGAACTTACAAAGCAGAAGTAACAATCAGCGTTGAAATTGAAACGGTTGAAATTCGCAAAGTTAAAACAAAGCAAAAGTTGGTTGATTATTTTCAGTTCAGTAACACGCGAAACGGCTTGCCGTACAAGATAAACACGCTAACTTCGAAGAAATACACAGACACGAAAACCGAGGATTACATTGCAAATCGCACCACTCTGCTGACATTTTCTAAGAAATACAATACTCACGAGTTAAACTTAACTAAACTTAATAAAAAAAAACAGAAGTAGCCGATGACAAATACGACAGTTTGTTCTTTGACAAACGAGCTACTGAGTACAACGTCATCAATATAGACAACCTTTGACCGTATACATAAATCTTAAGATTTCTGGACGAATTTAACAGAGTGATGTAAAAGAGTGAGTCTACTAGGGTTGGTGCAACGGATTCAAAATTATCGCCCACTTGTTGCTCGGGAAATTGATAACAACCTCATCGTCCTGCTGCTGGGATTTGGGACGCACTCAAGTAAGGCTTTACTATGGCCGAAATGAACGTCACGATATAAGTGTACTTGAACCAATACAAATAATGTGCATATTAGAATTAATAAGAAAGGAAGGGTTTAGTTTAATGAGTTAATTCCTGTCGGACGTATTGGCCACTGTGTCTCGTAAACATTTTTTTGCCATTCAATTTTCACAATGAACCTACTGAACTGTTCGCAATCAAACTAAACAAAAAAAATGTGTTGATGTAGGTAATACAACATGTTTATATTAATAGAGGAAGGCTCTCGGAAATACATTATAATATATATCATTATTTAAGTCGACAGGGAGCCTCACACTTTAAATCAAAATGGTCCCGTCTTGTTTATTTTCCACAAAAGCGTTCAAATTGGAGAATAACTATATTTACCACAGATTTTTGCATGATATCATAACAAGACGAAGTTACTTAGAAATGTGATTACAGAGCCACGGCTTAGATGTTGTTAATGTCTATTAATTACGATAATCGAATTACTTTCAATAAGTTAATAACCTCACCAGTATCAAAGGACGCAAAAATAAAACCAACTAACTGAAACTGCCCATAACGCTGGTATAGATTTAGTAAATTTCAGGACGACCAAACGAATCATCACTCATGTTGTGCCCAAAATTCCAAAACAATGTATAGCGATATAGCTCATGAAATCCCCTTCCTAGCGAGCTTTATATATTACAGTGGCGGTTTCATCGCACACTCAGATGCATAAAACATGATCCCAACGTCAGATTTAAACCGTCCGTAATAAGAGCATTAAAGAGGGCACTGGAGGCGGGCGACGCGCTAGAGAATAGCGACGCTTCTTAATTTAGACGACTAATAGCTTTGGGTATAGGAAGTGGTTCAATTGATAATTATATTCTAGATTGTGTTTGTGTTAAGGTATTATTACAATAAAAAGATCCAATCAACGATAGAAAAATAAATTGAAGAAACATTTTTCTTATTAATTTATAGAGGAGGACAACGAAATTTTTCTCTCGAATTTATGACCATCCGACTAGGGAATTACCGTCTTTTCGACCTCCCCCTGCAGAAAACTACAGTTAAAGAACACTTTTATGCTAGATTTGTAGGTACTGTTGAGTCAGAGTCATTAGAGATTTGGGATTCCATGGGTCCCACCTTCGATCAATTATACAATATTGGTTGAAGACCCTAACTGTTTTGTTGCCAACTACCAATTTTATTCATTACATCCTCAATGTCTACTTCGTACCAGCGGAATAACTAACGATGAGGTCTTGGTGGGATCCCTTCCTCAATATTTTTTTACAACTTTATGATTTTGGCTAACGACGTCTCAATTCAGTATTTATAAATTTATCACACTAAGTATTTGATCAAGCAGTTTTTCTGATAATAGACGAGCGGTCAACCTGCCACGTTTCAGCCGCTGGTCTGCATTTCCCCAAACGAAATCGCAGCTTTAGAAGCGTCGGGCGCAGCGCTGCATGTGTCGTCGGGTGAACATAAATCATCGCTGTGGAAGGGGCCGGCTTACTTTCACGACGATGTGGACAAACACACGGGGCATTGTTGGAAATTGGGTATGGACTAAGGGGAAAAGTGATTGGTAATGATGTAAGTTTTCACTGAGGCGCGAACTTTTCTAGGAATTCTTTGGGGTGAATGCTTGTATGAAGGAAAAAATTCTAAAAATAATAAATATAGCAAGGTTCTTCAGAGTCTAAAAAAGGTTATAAATATTTGATACCCAATTATTTGAAAGTTGATACATTTAAGTGCTTTAGCATAAAGAAATCTGTAGTTACTTCTTATCCCAAAAATAAATCGTATTTAAAATCACATATTGAATTGTAGAAACATACTGACTTGTGGTTATTGACAGCTGGTCTGAAATTGAAATCTCTAACTCTACTCTACTTTGATTTTTGTACGTTTTATCATCACTGAATAATAACACTCTGGAGCTCAAAATTTATTCATAACTGTCTACTGTAACTATTTCATGGAGCTTCAAAAGCAAAAAACATCACCAGACTAGTATCTACTATTAACTGATGTTCTCTTCACATTCATCTCTTACAATTTCTTACAAAACAGCAATATTAATACCTACTGCTTGTGCAATCAATGTGTTGAACATTAACTAGAGATTTTTCTTCACCAACTTCTATTGTGAAATCTTAAGCCATTTCAAATGCTTGCTACTAAGTAGTTAACAAGGTTAGAATTCAACAGTACCTACCTAACGTACCTCACCAGATTATCGTTAGTAGTATACACCACATTTTCCGTTACGATTGCAACAAAATCCATACGGCACTAATCCCTTGAGAACTCAAAGGTTGGTTACATTTATCTGGATAAGTTTCATTCTCTGAAGTAGAAGTGCGTGCTAAAATATTGAGAGGCGTGCGCTATCTCTGATCGCATTTGTTCTGATTACATGGTGTACGTCGTGTTCAAAGGTGAAGGGTTAAAAAATGCGGTCAACTGGACGTACCGGTGTGATGTGAACCGGAATTGAGACTTTTTTTCCGTTACATTTTTTGAAGGCATTTTGATAATTTTATTTTCAATGTGAGTTGTGGTAACAGCCCCGTGGTTAAGCTATATTAAGTACTAAACGTTGTGTAACTAATATATCCCAAAATATATATTATAATTATTATTTGCAAAGTAAAATAAACTCTCTTTACAGTTAACGCTTTTTCTAGCAGTTTTCTAATTACCGGGGGAATTCTTTTAACGACACAATTATTTTTTATATGCGTCCCCACAGGAAATCTAAAAAATTAGTAAGTATATAAAACTTTCGCTCCACATTAATTAAGTACAATAGAGTCTGTGGTGGAGGCAGGTGTTTCTTCACATCTATGAGAACCACAACTCGTTAAACATTGTTGTTTCAGTCTAATAAGGAGAGAATCAGTTTGCAAGAAGACTTTCAAAATACGCCGTCTGACTTTCAGAGAATCCATTAAATGTCCAAAAATCATGATTGTACCACTTGCTCCCCAATCTTTATGTACCTAATATAATTAATATTAATACGTTAGTAATAGACTGTTGAATGATTATATGACTATGATATTATGACTACCCTATAACCAACCTCACAATTAGCTACTGTACCTGCACTATAGAGGCAGCCCATTTTGCAGTTCTATTGTTATCCTACTTAATATTAATAAACGTGAAAATTTGGATTATTGGTACCCATTATCAGAAAAATGACTTCATGGATTTGAGTTAAATTGGGAACACAGATAGAGCAAAACATTTATTAGCTGATACTTTTTATTCACTAAAGAAGTAAAAAATTACTTTTGAAGTTTGATATATAAGTATTTGATAAAGAGACTTAACTTCTCACTTCAAATTCCATACGGATAAACTCGCAGGCAAAAGCGACTACAAAATGATTTCGCAAACAGAAGAAGCAAATTAGATTAATCATGAAACTCGATCTTAGAAAGATAACAATCCCTTGATTGGATTTAAGAAGTTTGTCTGAGAAACTGTTTGATTAGGTACTCGTTGTTTGATAAACATAACTTTGATCAAAATGATCGCCATGAACCAAACCAGACTTCTATACATTCGTAGATACCAGAATCAGTCTAGTATGACTTGACTATTAGTATCTATCTACGTAGAGAAGTAAAACTTTGGTCCATTTGTTGTGGTTAATTTTCCATAAATAGATTAACATCGACATTGTTGCGAAATTTCATTCTGGATTTTTGGTTAATTCTTCTTAAATCGACGTTTTATGAAGTTTGGTCCTTTAGTTGTGGTTATTTTCTCCGCAAAAATAGTCTTCTACTCTTCTAGTAGACCTGTTAATTCTTCTGTATGAACATCGTAAAAAATTCTACCAAAGTAGATAATATCATCTACTTTTTACAAGCAATAAACCTGCCATAACAAACACAAATTAGTGATACTTTAAAATAGTTCAAACATTTATCATGGCCGCGAGTTTAAAAAATAATAACAGGCAGCGGGCGCGTAAGCCTAAATACCAAATTCATCAAGGGATGACAAGTGAAAAGAGCTTTTAATTTAATTCGTTGCGGTATCGCGCCACAGGAACACGAAAAAAATACGGCAACAGCTTGAAGCGATATCGACAATCCATAATTCATGTCCTACAATTTCATACATTTCAACTCCGCACCAACGCTGTATTGGGACAACGAAATTCAAAGGAGAATTGACTTTATTGTCTTTTACATTGAAATCAAAATGATATGCTATGATGTGTTTGTTATGACTTATAAATATGGAACCATCACTCAGTGTATTGCAACATCGTACATGATATCAAACGGGTATTCAGATTAATGCAATTTCTCTTAAATGCTTACACGTCGTAAATAAAATTGCTGGTTTCGGACGAGCCGGTACCGAAGGTCGCTCCATGTTTATAAGGTTTAATTGATATCGTAATCATGTGAAAATATATATAAGTGTCGTGATTACGATTGTTTTACTTTAAAGTTGCCGATAAATAAAGTATTCAAAATTAATTTCTTCCCTTAATCAAGTGAAGATAATTACAAGAAAAAATATTCATGTTCAGGAAATTGCGACTTTTATAATACCTTTAGCCAAGTACATCTTCAAATCTCTTCACTTAGATTAGTTTAGATAGATTTCAATTGAACCACATTACTAATAGTATTTAGTTTTGTTTCAAAATTAGTAAAAATAAAGCTAAGTAGGTATTATATACTGATTTTCCAAATTCAAATGAAAAGGAGGTTAGTAGAGTCTTATAACTTTGGGCAGCAAAGTACTATTATTATTGACGGTTTGCAGTTCCAAGATATAAAGGCATAAAAGCACGTACAAATTCCAAATGTTATACTTAATATCACAGATAACAAAATAATATACAATATGACATATTACGTATCCTATGAGCATGTTAGTGGCATTGTAAAAAGTCATTGACTACACTAATGACCTAAAGCAATTTGTATAGAAACATTGATAAAAATCCAGGGCCGAAATGCGATGTATGACAAAACACGCAACATCATAATTATGGGTACCTCATGTCATGATTTATGTGCCGTGTACGTATACATATTTAACGGTACATTTTACCAAATTGTACCAAAAGTTTACGGATGGCTATATAACCTATTAGACGGATTACACCCGTACTTTTAGATTAGATATGAAGTTTATACTATTTTCAAATTGTAAAGTAGCTGTGTCGGTACATTATAGAAATTTAAAAAAAATACTTGGGTTTATGTTTCTGAACGATTCTGAACACTACTTAAAATATTTTTTTTGGATTTCTTGTCTGTTTCTTTCAAATAATTTTTTTTTTAATTTATTTATTTATTAACATTCACAACATACAGTTTCAATAATTAGAAAGCAAACCATAAGCTACTTGAGCTTATCTGGAATGCTGTACCTTTCTTATAGGTACCTATACAAAAATTTCTAGGACATATATTATTACATAACGCTATTTAGATCCAAACCTACTTATGTAAGTATTTATTTAAAAATAATTTTCAAAATTGGCAGTATCGTTTATTCTAAAATCTATATCAATAAGGAAATCTATAACTGGACACAAAAGAAAGTGGCCATTCAAAGGTACAAAAAATAAAATGGTGGCATTGCAAGTTCTGATATTCATTAATCATCTACGTGGTTTGGGCGGGCACTTGGCTATGTACTGAACCAACTACTGTTGTATATACTCGCCCAATGAGTTTTGAATGCCTTTGTGTGATGACTGTACCATTTTTTGTATAATGTATTATGATTTCACTTTAATATATACTTAATATTTATCTTCTTTCAGATAAATTCCTCAAAGTATTATGAAGAGTGCTGTGAGCGAAAAACAAGAATGCTGTTGATTTGTAGAAGGAATAATGTAGTAATTATGGGTTAAAAACAAGATTAGTAAGTCCAAATGATTTTAACAAGTAGGTATATAGTAGAAAGGCTTCATCACAAATCCGAGTGGATCTCAAAAAGAATTTATAACACGAATACACAGCCATCACTCAGTGTTGTGTTGACGCTGATACCCGTCGTGTTTCGCATCCCAAATGGAATGTTATTCACCGAAAATTTAGCTTTGGTGTATGCTAAAAATTACGCGCACCCCGCCGGGATTGAACGAAATACCGCCCGCAAAAAAGGTGTCAAATGAAATATTCAAATATATTTTAATATAATTCATGCGGCGGGCGTTTCATTTCTCCCTCGTAATGGAATGCTAAATTTTCGGGCGAACAAAAAATATATATTAATGCGCGTACCTAATAGCTTATACAAACTCGTTTGTTGGGTATTGTTGCGCACAATGGGTGCCATAACTCCGCGTCGCAGCCACGGCCGGTGACGTCTTTGTTAGGCTCACAGAGCTTTGTTCTGTACCCGGCTCCGCCTGTCGACACGACATCCTACCCCGACCTCTGTGCCCGATACACACACCTACAGTTCACAACTCTACACCTACAACAGATATCTACTTGAGAAAATCGAAACATCCGTTTATACCCGGTGCATGAAGGAACCAACTCTTAATGAAATTGTGCCATCAACAAAATTAAAGCTATTAATTACACTATCATGCTTTTAAAACATGAATTTTTTGTATGATTCGGAAGCTTTTATAAATATTACTGCTTCCCTTACACGTAGGGGGCTAATTACCAGTTTTGTTCGAGCCATTACTATAATTTGCAGCAGGAAAAGCACGAATGAATATTTGAGAAGGCGATAGAAAGTGAGTAATTGCGTTGGATCACGAAGTGAAAAGTTATGAAAGGTGCCAGGGTGGGTGATTTTTCACCGCCCGTCTTGTGAAAGCGAAAATCTTAATGAAAAAGAAAATATTCAATCATAATACTCTCGCGTCAATATTAAACCTTAGAGAAATGCCGACCGAGCTAGTTCACATTATATGTATGGGAACATAACAAAAACAAGTAGTGGTCGGCGGACGCCTAAAAATTCATCTCAACATAATGCGTAGCGCGGAACGCATTAGGGCTCCAAGATGAGCTTCGCCGCGGGACAGCGTGCCCCAGGGGGCTTCCCCTGCCCCCGTAAGCTGGGTGGGGGCGATCTCCGCTCCAGAGAATATTTGACACGGGTCTGGCAGATAGACAGGCCGGTCATGTGTGATCCCCGGGTAGGAAACGGGGGGGCTTTTTCCGCTCCTCCGTCGTGGCTACTCCCTGCCTACCGGCACAAGTACAAAGATACGGTTTATGATTTATGTGGCACCGTCGACTCGCACATGTGCACGCATCATATGTGACGCCATGCTTTTTTGTTCGGAACTAATGATATGAACAGACTTAATAGCGCATTAATGAGTATTGCGCGATGACAGAAGTCAATATCAATATTCCCTACTATTTGTATCGACATTTACTAGACCGGTAAGTAATTATGTATGGAAAGGTAAATAATCATAGTTTTTGTATTAATAGAGCCGGTACACTCGCATTTATTGAATTAGTAGTTCTATCATACCATAATGTTATGGATCAATTTCAATTTAGAGCTGTTAGTGTTCGAAAATGGAATTTTAATACCACATAATAAGTTCGGCTTCACCGGCTTAGCGGCGGTCAAAGTTTGATTGGCGTTCTATCCCGACGTTTAATTAATGTGGGCCAAGCTAACCTAACCTCGGGTGAGAGAGAAAGAGAGAAAGCAAACGTGTGCTAGACAGAGAGGGGTAATTTCTGACAATGTTGCCAGTTAATTGGACACAAGTTACTTTTGAAGTAAAAGGACGTAGTTCGAGGAAATTATTGGTCTGAACTTAGTAGAACTTGAAAGAGGGTCCAAGAAAGGCACCTTGTTATTTAGTAAAGTTAAACTGAAGTTTTGAACTGAATGAATGTATTGTGGGAACTTGATTAATTACGAACAGATCGTCGACGTGACATCAAACTCTAGGATAAGAAAACGGCATAATTAAATTATTTTATTGTTCCTTTCTCAAGCTATAATGATTACTTGGAACTTGAAACATTAAATTAAGTTATTAAATAGTAAGGAAGTTAACGGTAAAATAATTAAGATTTATGTGGTTTCTGCTCAAATGCAAATAATGGGAACTTTTCAAACAATGATGTGAGTGTAGTCACTACAGATTAATATTTTAATAGCAATTTGTGTAATTATATATAATTATCTAATGCACCGGCTCCGCCTACATTTAGTCAAGAATGTATTTTATGATGAAGCGATTAGCTCAGAACATATATCAAAAAATTGAGGCCGTGATGATATTATCTTAGTCATACGTTAATAAATGTTTTACTATGGAGAAACATTGTTATGTTTAACTATACCTATACCTGATACAAAATGAATTAAGCTCAAGAAAGTTTTATATTTAGAATCCGATCATACGGGCATTTACCTACGTAAAAACTGTTTACCGCTATCAAAGTAATATGTAATTACAACAACTTGATAAAAAATCTTCATAAATAATTTTACCAACATTTAACGGTAATATAATTTGCTGGCAACTCTACCCACACATTCACACATCATATACCATTCAACATGTCAATGTGTGAGTAACATCCTACTCGTGAGAAGTAATCGTGAGACAAGATTTTCTATGTGTGTCTCTGTATCTGAAATGTTTTTATGTGTGTGTCAGACATATATTAATGGGATTGGTGTATTTCGATGTGGGTGTATGTAATTATAGGATGGTAATGGTTTTTTAATAAGCTCCCAGCGTTTTTTTTGTGACGTGTAGTAATCATATTCATATTTCTTCTAAGTAGGTATTTATACTTGTATTTCTATGATTGTATTTACCGCTATTAAGATTAAAATATTTAAAAAGTTTAAGTGGTATAAATTACAGTCAAGGCTATATCTAATTATAATTATTTTAACAAACAAGATAGATATTGAATTCAATTGTAGAGGTAAACAGATTTACTTCGAAACCTTCGAATTTACCCCATTTATTTATAATGCTAGTAAACTAAAAAATCTCTAATGAATTTAAAAAGAAAGAAAATAGGTACAACTAGGTAATTAATTTAAGAAACAATAACATTGGCTTTTTTTAATTTGAAATTAGTTGGGAAGATTATCAATTTCATGTAGGAATCATTTTTGCTTACAAATTTTTGAAGTCCAAGAGTCATTATCAAGGTCCAAGCACCGCGTTTTCTATATTTATGTTTTTTTCAATTCTTCTACAATAAGTTAGAGTTAAAAGAAATGGTCTAGCTATCATAGCAGCTATACTTTTCTTTAAATTCTACCTAATTTCTGTGCGTTGCGACATGATGAAAACATAAAACAATAAAAAAATGTCTGTGATGTGAATTACACTTGAAATATTACGGTTAACAAAATGCTAAAACAAGCTTCAGACTTAATTGGAAGGGTTAACTAATATAGAAGTGATTATTAGCTACTAGAATTTTGTTAACGCTCGTAACACCTTGTTACTCCAAGTCACATTTTAAACCGTTGATATCCTGAGACTTAGTAGCCAAATGCCACTAATGCAACTCGCGTTGTTTGTGAAAGTGACAAACGATTGACAAAAGACCACCACACTCACAAGCCTATCCAAACTTGAAAAATAAACTGAAACAATGTTACAAATGTACTTTTAAACCAATGGAATCCTAAGCCGAGATCGAAAAAAATAATATTAAAAAACCGTATAAGCCATTCATCAACGTCACACTACCGGGCCGAACCGGAAAGTCACCACCGAACAGAATTAGAAATATATTTTTATCCCTCACTGTACCCCACTCTACCCTACTGTGTAAAAAATCTTTATGCAAATAATAGCACGTGTAAATACAAGGGGAAGTGCGGGAAATGCGGGCCATCTCCTGCTTTAAATAAATAAAAACATTTTGTGGATTTTTTCGACTTCATCGTTTCAGGGGTTCGGTGTAATGGTGCGAAATGTTGACGACAAATTACTTTTTAATTTGCTACGACATTCTTAATTATGTATTATAACTTAGGAAATTAGGCACTTGGATACATGTACCACATTTTGAAAAGAGTGATTATTTTATGACAAACTTGTCAACATTGTTAAAGTTTTGATAACATGTTGAAATCAGGTATTTTTTAATACCCTCTGTAAGGTTTTGAAGTACACGCTAACAAACTGGAGCATTGAATATAAACAAAAACTATCGTATATCACACCTCAACTAATCTTGAAAGCGAATCTTAATAGGATTGATTACCATCAAAACATTGTCGAAATACACAGTAACGAAAATCAGTTCAACACACAAACTTTTTAAAACATAAAAACATTTCAGGATTCAATACGCGCGAAGAAAGTTACGCAGAGAAAGAATGTTGGCGTATATATAATAAGGCTGGCTTCCAATCTAGTGGAGCATTTATCGTCATTGTTACAGTACGACAATCGACAATCGATCAAGTTGCTGACAATGGGACTTATCGCCTACATTACTTTGGAAATCACTAGGTTTTGTCAGAGATAGCGAGAAAAATTCACTGAAAAGTAATAAATTATGTGGTGGAAGTTACATTTGAGTGATGTAGGGAAAATTTGGACATCTTATTTGTTTTTTAATCTATGTAAGACATTAGATAATTGATAATAAATCGATGATTCGTGAACTGCATTGCCAAATAAAGACTTAAGTATAACTAAATTGTGATTTGACATGAGAATGTGAGTTTAGACTTGACATGAGAATCTGCCACAAAAAATAACTGACAAGAACGTATTTATGCGTTTTGTTTTTGAGTTTTCTATCTTACCTCGAGACCTATACACGGTATAGCAGTGCCTCATAGTTGACGAATAATGGATGAATTGGTGACTCATTCGTGCTGAGAATAAACCGTCTCTTCCAACCATTTCAAACAATAACTACTATGATATCGTACATATCATAGGGTTTTAATAGTTACGACTCCAACATAACATCTACCTCAAGTCCTTGTAGGATAATAAATAATCCTTCGTCTACTTCAGTTGGATTATCCAAATTAATTTAGTATCTGGAATTTTATAGTATACAGTCCAAATGAATAAAGAAAAGAACCAAATGTCTAATAAATTGACCAATCATAGTAAGTACTTCGTCGAAAGTAAATCAATATTACTTTCACGTCCATATTTAGTTACAAAATATGACTCTATCTTGTACATTGACATAGCATTTAGCACTTTACCAATATGTTAAAATTTGCTAGGAAAACAAACAGCCCCGCGTAACGCATTTGTAATTATATTATACATTTCTATGTTTAATATGAAACGATTCAAGCTTTCAGTGGCAAGCGGGGAAAATCAGGAACAGGCACAAGAACAAATACTTGTATTCAATCATCTGGCTTTCACAAAGGCCTCGGTCCTGATAACCGAACAATGAAATGTAACAAGTCGTCTATCCGGCATTGTATGCGGAGGGGAGGGAGTTGGCGCGTAGGGGGATTTCCATTATATTTCCATTTCCACCTCGATTCCCCGCGACTTATCGCGGCCTACCTCTCGGACTAGGTAAGTCTATCTTTCTATGCCGTTAGTCAGTATAGCTATACGTCAAATCGCACCGAAATAAAGGTGTTTTTGTATGAATGCAGAGGAAAATAAAAGCTGTAGCGTTGATAAATGTGGATATCTTGAAATAAAACTTTATATATACGTGGAGTTTGATCTATATGTTGTTGTCAGCCTACGGATTTACAGGCAGCATTAATAAAATCCGAAATTTAATAACCTCAAAAGACTCGGTTAAGCCATGTGTAACCAAAACATTTGACAAACGTTAGGAGAAATGCCTTGTAAAATAAATGATAAAATGTAACATTTTCTACAAAAGGCACAACCAAAAAGTTGAACTCGAAGTATAACAATATGAATAGATATTTGTATGAGTTCCTACGTTCATGACAAAACAACATAATTGAAATTGTGCGATTGACCATTTCAGTAATGTGATTCAAATGCAAATTCATCTTCACACACAACACAGACAAAAAAATATTATTCCAATGAACTAAATTTTTGTTAAAGACTGGCTACTATAGTCGGAAGACAAAGACCTTAGGTTGTTTCAGGCGTTGAATCACGATAATCTAACAGGCAACTTGTCATCGAATTTATGTGCCATATTTATTATTCTTCATAATATTAATGCGACACAATAAATTTTACAAACAGTATCCGACAGACTCTTTTTGAACTATTTTATAATATAAGCCCCATGTTTGACATCTTGATACAGTTTCTTGAAGTTTAACGAAAAATATACGAAGATATATCAATTGTCTTTTAAAACTAATGGTAAACATTATTCTATCACTAACGTTGTGATATGTACACGAGTTCTCATTAGAGGTACTCTCAGCTAAATACTCAAACAGTACAAGCAAATCTTTAGCCTACGGATCTACTCGCTTAAAATAAAATTATATTTTCATACCTATAAGATGCATCGATTCTTCCAAGATTAGGGTTATCGTTAAATACTTAACATTAATTGGATGCGGAAGAAGACGTACCAGCTTGGTTTTTCTAAATACGAATAAGAAAAGTTCGCCAATCTCCTGAAATACCAAAGCACCATATTGATGAAAATGTTATTGAAAGAACCGAACGAACAACTATACAGTACCTACTTAATTCTGATGATGAACTTGTCAATGATTTCAAATTGTCTACTTATGAACGAAAGGTTAAGAGTAAGCGACAAAACTGCCAAATCTGATAACCAACATAAGGTGGTTATGGCTTCTTCTGGAGGTGGCCGTACTTCAGTAACTTTTTAATTGGTCAGTGCTTTATAGGGATTTACACAACTAATCAGTAGATCCTAAATGTAACCAGAATCATAATTTCATTCAGCTTAGTCTGTACTAGACCAGACTATACTGGTGGTGCATTGATAGTAATATTATGTCTGCATTGGATAGGTACCGGGTTGACGGTAATAATCACAAAAATATACCACAGCTGATATCGGAAAGGCTGAAATTCAGTTTTTTCTCCACATTTCACAGCGTTATATTTATAGGAAATAATTAATAGTTACTACATAAATCAGTTTATTTATAAGGAAGTTAATTACTAAAAAGAAATATAATATAGGTACTTGCTATATACAAATATAAGTACAAACAAATTCAATCACTACATGGTAATCATTGCGTACACGCACCATGATTAATGATTCTTAAGCTCCAAACGGATCGGCGTTCTATTTTCAAACAAACACATGCGTCCCTCCTATTGGTTGGTTTTTTATTACAAAATGGCAGCCGATATTTGAAGATAATTAATGAAGGAATGGTCTCAAGTAGATAACACGAGAGCTTTAACGAGGTTTGGTTAAGTGCGAGCATTTGCTACCGTATGGTTTAAGTACTTATATATTTCATATGCTAAATAGGTACGCGTGTTTAAGATAATATTCTGAGATTTGTTTTTATTGTACCGGTTTGTTGAGGCCACCGGCTTTGTTGGATGTTGCAATTTATATCTCTGACATTAATTGCATACTATATGTAGTTAGGTCCTTGAACTTTTCTCCTTATTAAATACCCTCGGAGTAGATATGCAAAGTTTTCATAAATACTAGTACTATAACGTCATGGATATATAGAAAAAATATATACATTTTAATAATTGAGGTCCTCTGATCTCAAATGTACAATGATATACGGAACCATAACACAATAGTTGTCACTACTTCTGGTCACAACGATCTGTCTATATGTCATCACGTACATCGAGGTTGTGAATTAATTAACCTGCTACGCCAACTCCGATCAGTCTGGCAGTCTGGCAAAGCGACTAAGTCAAAATTGGCATGTCTTATCTACTCGAACCATATCGCTAATCTGCCATATCGTTAACTATTTAGACTGAGTTTGTAATTTATGCTGAAGCTATTAATCGATGCAGGCATCGATTAGTCCATATATTTGCACGAAATTTTAAGTCATTTAATTTTTAAGGGTACTTAACACTTACCTATTTATATTTAACCATTACTTTTCGGTTAAAATTGCGAGCTATCCTGAGGTACTGTTTTCAAATCCAGGATTAAGCAAAATTTTATTTTAATTTTCTGCCCGTTACGTACGGGTTTTCCCCCAAAAACTCTTTAAACAAAAAATTATACCAATACTACTTCATTATACCGCCATCTCGTATATCTTTGTGGCACCTGCATTCTTGTTATTTGTGTTAGTATACATATTACTTCAAAAATCTACGAGATGGCGTTAAACATAAGAAGAAAACCGGTACTAACTGGTACCGGACAACCAGCAACTAACAATAAAACATGGATGAAATCGTGCATAGCAGTTAGTCAGATACAATTAGAATACCCTGCCCTTTTCTTTCTATAGATAGGAAGGCAAGAAATAAAATGATCAAAACTAGGGTAGCTCAAATAGGGCTGCCAAGGGACTGACGGTAAACTCAAAAGGAGAAATCTCTACGTATTCCAAAAATTGAAACAGCCTCACTACACTCCCAACCGTTGAATAGTGGACTAGTATCTAAATATGATAAAATCAAAAATAGCTGACTTCCGAAATCGGATAATTGCGTACTGAACCAAATGCTCGAATAATCGCAATCACTTTATTTTTAGTCGATACATCGAACTTGGCCGTACAACGCCACACGAGTATAAGTAGACTTAAAGATTATGATCTAAATGATTTACGATTACATGATTTATTCGATTTAAAATACTTTGTGAGTCATGATGTTTAATTACCATACTCTATGTTTATGTTGTCAGTTGCAGTTTATGCTACGCTTATTTATATAAAGCTTCACATGTATAGAACAATATAAGAGAAACTAGCCAGAGTCTGTGACTCTACCTGCCCTATTGACACCCCTACAGGAACTTACTGGGACTTTAGACTATATTCGTTAACATTAAAACATTGACAAGCCCTAAGACGACACCCGTGTGAAATACTTATCTCATTGTCAAGTTAAAAAACTATAATATGCTGTTCTCGACCAATCTGTGCCAATTTTCATCCAGATCTGTTCAGCCGTATGTAGAGTCATTGAGTAACAAACTTTCACAATCTTTACTTTCACATTTATGATATTAGATAGATTTTGCATAGCTGTGATCACTAAGAATGATTTCACACTCCTAATCTTGTAAACAATGCCTACGTCGCATCTAATGGTAAGCGGTTACCCATGCCTATAAATAATCTGAACGGCGGAGATATTACTCATGCAAACTCTGGTGACGTTACTCACCAACAGAAATACCATATGCATGTACTAAAAAAGCAATTTGTATTATTTAGTGATGATCTTCCGTACTACGGCGTACCTAGTCCCCCAGTGTCTACTCCAAGTTTCACCCCCATAGGTACACAAATATGGACGTAAAACACCTACAAGTCTAAATAAAGAACATATCCATCAGATGATTTTTATTTAAACAGACGCCGACTGAAGTACCTGAAGCTAAGATGATATTTGAAAAAAGATTCGAATATTTTAGTCATAGGATGATGTACAGCAAAGGATAAATACCTACATCTAGAAAGGATATATGAATTCCAAATAATACAGATTCGTGGCGGCTTTCCGAGATGCTTTCCACATTCAGTTGCAGAGGAAATAGATTATAAACAGATGCAAACATACCTGCAACTAAGCCTGCAACTATATTTAACACAATTTTCGCGCATAATCACAAGGTACTACACATTGCACCACACAACATCATAACATACGAAAATTAAAGTCGATGCAACTTTCCCGAACAATTAAAACTACAGCGGTAGGGACACTGACCGCACTATTCCGCGCAAATATGTACACAAAACTAAATACGAAACTCCTACCAGCATCTGTATTGCGAATTATATCGCCAATTACAATGGAAGTCCTAAATCATGCAACTTTACCATAAATTAGATCTCAGACAAATTCAAAAACAGTAGGAGACGGTGGCACAACTTGAGCGCTCTTTGTTCCCCATCGGCGTCAGCTAAACAGAAGGTGAGCGCTTTTGTGTCGGCAGTTGTAAATTTTATGAAAAGTGAAATTCCTTTTGAATGCCTCTTCGACCCATAAATAATCCCCGAACAGTAGGCAGGGTATTGTTTCTGGCACTTATTGTTTCTCATCAATGCGCACGTGGAGCGAAAGTGTTTTTGCAAATTGTCGAATCTATTTTAGCTACCTGTGTTCACGAACTGTAAGTATATTGTGCAAATTCCACCTTGATACAGGAATCTACTCTCGTTTTCAACACCACAATACTCAATAAATCAATAAACAATGATATACCTTGCGCCTATTGTTACCTACGTCATTCTTTTCAAAGGGATTGTAAGGGTTTTAACACTTACCAAATTGACTTCGCATCCAGGGGTATAGTGGACTGGGCAGCGACGCGTTAGCGTTTGGCTGCGCCTGCTGCGGGGGTGCTTGCTGCGCATGCATGGACTGTTGGTGCATAGGGGGCATCTGCGTCTGATGCTGCATGTCGTCCACCGGGTACATGAGATGCTGCTGATGGGGAGGCACGCCGTGCTGCACCATGTGCTGCTGGGGGTGCATGTGATGCGGCATCTGCTGCGCTTGTTCTAGCGGCGGACTGCCAGGTACACCACCCGCCGTCGCCGCCGCAGCTTGCAGCTTACACGACGTGTAGACCGCTGGCGCTGGAGGCTGATGTCCGTTCGGACCATAACCGTCCGTTTTAGGACCCATGTGACCCATCTGAGATGGGCTGTCGGGCCGGTACCCATTTTGTTCCATCTGTTGGTAGTAGCCCAGTCTATCGTAGGGTGGAAACCGGGGGTAGGGCATGCCGGGTGCCGGCTGCGCTGGGTAGTGGTGTTGGGTCGGCCTAAGCTGTGGATCACAGCCCTCCAATTCGTGGCCCTGTTGCGGAACGGCGCCATAGTGTGCGTGGGCTTGTTGGTGGTCATGCCCACCTCCGTTTCTCATATCAGGCATGTAAGCGTTTGAGAAATATGTCATGCTGTCGCAATTGTTGGCGCTCATCGCGGGCCCGCAGCCCGCGCGGCTCGCGTCCGTATCTTCCGTCGCAGATTCTCGGCCCTTTGGGCCGACACTATCTATCACAGTTCAGTCACTACACAAACACTTCGGATTCCATTCACTACACGACAACGATCGATCTCACTGACGGGTTGCTCGGTGCTGACGGACGGTGTCTTCTCATCTGATTCTTCCACAAATCTGAAAAGGAAAGGTTGATGCACTTAGTAATGCTATTATTAAATATTTCAGATGGTCAGGTGTAAGAGTGTGACTGTCGATCGATTGAATGTTTATGTTGGCGGGCTCGCGAAATAGCTTCGCCACAGTCATCGCGTATGCCACCGATCTGACAGTCGACACAGACTGACACGTGTCCTAAAGTTGGGACACACACGAAGTCATAAAACCTTATGTTCCGAGTAAAACGCCTATTAGCGACAACCTGTCTGTGATAGAAGCTCCCGTTCGGAGATAACTAAGCGGTGCATTCTTAAACGCGATTTATGTTTGAAATCTGTCTTTGTCTGGCTGAAGGATACCGATCCTAAGAAGTGAGACGGCAGATGGAATAGTGTCACGTCTTGAGATCGACATGTGGTTGACCCGCCGTCATACCCTCGGCATTTCCCAGCAGTTGATGGAGCATGAGTGACAACCGTGCCGCCGACCGACGACATAACTTTACACAGACGTTAATTTGTGTGCCGAGGGACATGTGTCACAGAAACCACAGCGTTATCGTCCAATCTCACTGTACTGGTTTAATGTACAGAATTTATAACGTAGTTAATATGACAGCTACTAGAATTTACCAAGTTACAAACATGTTGAGAACAAAAAATTCAATTAAGCGATACAAAAACGAGAATATTTTTATAATGTAATCTACTTCAAACAAGCGCTTGCGTCATATTTTGTACAATTTATAGTATTGCTAGAAGAACATTTCCGAAATCTACAATTCGCCACAAACGTTAACATCGTTACAAAGTCACGTCGCAATATTTTCGATATGCTTTGTTAACTTCATACACAAAGTAAAAAATCTTTGTACTGTGTTAGTGCCGCCCCTGAGGGCTGACTCAAGTTATTTAAAACCAAAAGCTCAAGCCTCATTAGCGACAGTTAATGATGGCGGCGGCTCCTGGGACAATATACTAGCAGATGCTACTGCTCTGTTGTGTAACATGGCATGGGAACGCACAATATCATTATCATGTACCTACTAGATTCAACTGAAACATTATACAGCGAGAAATTTTTCATACGGTTAACGGGAATTTTTAGCTACATCATATTTCTAATGACATTTGAAATCATGAGAATTCTAAAGACAATAAAAAAATAAAAGAAAATTAAAAAAAACGTTAATTAATTTTGAAACGAGCGAACTTTTTGAATAGGTATATCAATTGAATAGCATGCCTACTCGAAAAATTTGCATGTTCAGGGTTGGACATTTTAAATTTACGATTTCACCGCCCCCAGCGACGAGACCCTCGCTTTTTTTTAATTTTCAATTTCTATTTGCATTCCACCAACTAAATCTCATCGTATAAATGTAAGTACATGTAGAATTGAGGTGATTTATTAGATTATTTTTGCTAATTTCATTCGCTACAGCGTTTCGGATAAGTCTGTTATTAAATCGCCTGTTATAGAAAGCCAGTAATTACTATATTCTTTGTCGATATTTATGACTAGTTATAATAGTTGTTGCCCGCTGCTTCACACGCATGTCACACTGATCCCGTACCCGTGACCAATCAGAACATATTCCCGGGAAACCATATACGGTAATCTAGACTATAATCTATCTCCATATCACACTTCATCCAGATTCATTCTAGCGTGATTGAGTGACAAAAATCCATGCCTCTATTCGTCTAAACTTTCATATATGAGAAAGAAGTAAGATAAAAAAAAAAGATGCTAAGTCGAAACATGAACCGTGTGAAATGCAACGTAAAGGTCAAAGTGGAAAAGGAACCGCTGCACGAAAACTAATTTAAAGTGAACACATTAAGGTAAGAGATTTCGGCGAAAGAAGTACAAAACACGTGTAATAATTATAACAGTATCTAATATAGTCAGTTTGATGTTAGCCCACGTACGTAAGTATAATAGTCTAGCCGACAATTATGAAAGATAAGCATCACTTCAACCCCGTGGCTTCAAGGAACTTTCGACTGACCGCCGCCGTCGTCGTTGAAATTAAGTCTCACGTGCGTTTGATAATTTGATAACGTTCGCCGGTTGATTTATTTTTTAAACAACTGGTTTGTGAGTCAGTCCACTCGTTCTCATGCCCCCAACTTCTAAGTAAAACTGTGCTATGTAATTAAGTGTGTCTCAAAATGTTTATGCGGCGTTTTCTAGGTAGAGGTTTTCACCGAAAATGAAGCGTGAGGTTTTTGAATATGTACAAGAATTTCGTAAAAAAGCATACAGTTATGAACTTAAACTCTTTCTTCTCTTTTAACCAATCCCGGAAGCAATTAAAGTTTGAATTTTAGAGACTGGAGTTTGCTCTGTTACTCCTCTTTTTTTTGTTTGATAGGCTTTTACGAGGGTGACTGACATCGATCTTAACTTCAACAAGAAAGACAACTTCTACGTGGGATTAACTTGAGCGTCGATCGATTTGGTGGGCTCTATATACCCTCAAAACTCTATGTTTGCTTTACAATTATTCTTTCGTCGCATTAAACCTTGTGACCAACATTGATTTTATATACGAAATAGATCCACACAATAAAAAAGTGATTGAACGACCTTCTAAACAATATATAAACGTCGACATTTTTCTCTGAAACGTGTGCAGATATTACATTGTATTAAAATACTCGTAGTAGGTATCAAACACGTGTAAACGTTCATATTTTGAAGAAAAAAAAAGTCATTGTGAACGATGTTGTAAATCACTTGAAAATGTTTTAATCAGACGTAAAAATTGCAAAATATTCGATGGGCTATCTCGTATCTTGTTTAATATAACAGCCAAATAATAAATCATACAAAAATACACTGTCTAATAGACCAGTGACCAAATTAAAAAGAAAATTAATAACATTTCGCGACCAGCAGTCGGCAGCTGTTAATCAAGAGACGATCAAAGGATGTATATTTTGGGAAAATTCCCAACGCGTGTATTTATCATTTCCACTATTTGTCAATTAGAGAGCTATTGTGGGAACAACACACTTTGATTTATACACCCTGTATGGGTTTAGTGCGACAGAGCGCAAGAAAAGTTGCTCCACCTTGTTTTATTACACTATTTTCAGCTACAAGAGAAGACTGCTATCTGTCTTAATAAAATTTTATTGTTGGCATAGATTTACAAAAAATGGTTCTCGTGTAGTTTTTTGTAAGACATAGTTTATAGTACTTTTAATTTTAAATATAATGGTACCAGATGACAGGTGATGACATTCATCGCCGTTCGTTAAGTAATTAAAGTGATTTAAATAAACTGCGCGTCATTGTATGCGGTAATATTAACAAATAATATGAAAGAATTGTTACTGTGCAATATAAATTTTCATTAAAAATTACTGGAATACACATGAATATATATTATCTTCAATAGTTATTAGAACGATCTTTAAAACGAGCAATTGTGCGAGTGCTAACATATTGATGCTTCAAAGCAAATGAAAACGTTTAAAATCCATAACAACCTTTTTTAAATAGTTAGTTTTTATGTTTTGCTGTTAGTTTTTGTGTTTTAAAGAGAGATTTACTTACATTATATCTATGTACAAAATATTTTTGTTGAAATGTGTTCTTTATTTTACAGGTAACGCAGTGAAGTAGAGCACACTCCACTGCGTGGGCACTAAAATTCGTATATGGACTCACTCACGACGAGAGAATTTTTCATAACCTGTTGGTATCCTTATGGCCGTCAGTTTAATTTTTGCTTCAGGAACTCCTCTTTTTAAGATCAACGATCGGTGTGAGGCGCTTTTGAAGATATTTTCGTTCAACAACATCGAGTTGTGCGAACATTTTTCAATTGTGAACACTTTAATTAGTTAACCTTGTGATGTAGTATTATGATGATTAAAGAGTAATTTTGTTTTTCACAACTTTTGAATGATGCCATCCCCATTATGCATACCGTAAATATGACAGTTGATATGTCTGTTGATCATTACGTATCTTCTTCATAGAAACACCTACCTACCACCTATCACCTACCACCAATGTGAATCAAACTTAAGAGATCAAAACCAGTGCAGCGCACCACGGTCGCGTTAATTCCCGTAAACATAACTGTTACTTTTATGTACCTAGGTATAAAAGTAACACAGAGACGTCGTTAAATATAACAAAGCAAAAAATTCAGTATATTTTTCAAAACTGTGCTGTTAAAAAAGAATAAAACATTAATTCACATTACACACGTCACACTCCCTGATGTGTCATTAAAGCTACTCTATCGAAAAACAGACACATTTTTACGTGAAAACTCCGTACCCCTTTGCACCCTGGGGTAAATCCGGCCGCTAAGCGGACCCTGAGTGAATAGCTATGTTCCTGGTAATTACCCCGGCCAACTTCTAAATTTAATCAGACAAGTTGTATAATTTTCGCGGTGGGTAAATAATTTTCATGACAAGAGAGGCGCGGCACTCTGATTATTTTGTTTCGGTGTTAACTGTGACATCTATGTAGAGAAAAGTGTTACCAAGTTGGATGTGAAAAACATGTTATAATTATTAGGGTAACAGGTGACTAAAAGTACCCTTAAGATGTATTCAGACGAGCTGCATTTTGACTACAAGGTAGCTGCTAAATTGTAGCTTAAATATGCGACTATACAGACCCACTGCAGTCGGAACTGACTGTATTGGACATTAAATTACGAACTTCTTCATACGACTCTTAATAATCTCTTTAGATCCAAGCGCCAATCTCGGCAACTTCAGCTTTTCTATTCCTACTTTCCATAATTTGGTTTGATTGACTTAAGTACACAGTTAGGACCCTGAGAGGAAAGACCATTCCAGGGTCTTATTCGTCTATCAGCATCTGCATCAGCTGCTGCTCAAAGAGGTACCAACCATCACTGTGAAATAGTGTTTCTACGAAATTGTTTGAATACGTGAGCATTTTTAAGAGAATCCCTATATTCTCTCTCCAGTCAATTTCTTCCTGGAGTATCCTGTAAGATGACTAAGGGGTCTGTTCGCCTTTTGATAGTAAGTAAAACAGCTCATGAAAAAAAGATCCGATAGGCTCACTTCCTATTACATGGAGCCATAAAACATAAATAAATAGGTAAATAAATATTCTACGACATTCTACATAATTGACCGAGATTTTTTTTTTTTAATTCATAAAATATAAATGTGAAAGTACCTATATATGGATAACTTACCTACGCTGATAAAGAAAATAGTAGTGTATTTTCTCAGTAAAGTTAGGTCATTCATATTGAAAAACGGATCTTCAACCTATGTACGTAAATAACTATAAAAAGCTGAACAAAAAAGTTTTGAATAGCTAAAAAACCCTCCTAATTACCACTCAAGTTAAAAATTACATCACAAATAATTAAGTACCGACTCGCTCTAATGAAATAACATGTACTTTGATATCGCAAATAAAACGCTCAAAGATAAATCAATTACAAATGCCAGTGCGCACGGAATGGTTTTGCAATTATCTGACTGAACAATCTGTGATTACATCAGTCATGCTATTCTATAACTTACGAAACTGATATCGAGTCTTACTTAGATGAGAAAGCTTACTTCGGTTATATTCTGGGAGGGTGTGTATTGCCCTAGGTCAGACGATACTACTATAAAGACTATATAAGCCAAAGAGAAGAAGTAAGCAGACCATGGACTCCAAGGTAAAAGCCTTGCAAGCAACTGGGAACAGTCAATTGCTATTGCATTTGTTGAACTGACAGACAATGTTTTATTTATAGGATACGAGTACGTCATGACTTAAATTAGCCTGATGCTAAGGTATATCTAAACTAAAGTCTCAGGAATGATATTACCGATGAAGTTACAGATGTCAACAATGCTTTATTGGTAGCCTTTATTCCGACAGCCTCTTCAGATGCTTGTTCCATTAAAAGACATGGGATTGTTGAAACTAGAAAACGTAAAAGAATTCTAAGTATTTATGATACGGCAAATGAAAAGGTGCTAAGTCAACAATCTACATTTAGAACTAAACGACGCTCTTAGCCGAGTGAGACTGGATTTCGAATTCATTTATTACAAAATACCATTACTGCTATTTCATTATGTCCACTTTACAGCTACTGTTCCCGCACTAACACTATCATGTCACTATATTGTGTCACGTCGTGGCGTGACCACGCATAAAGGCTGTGTTTTATGTCAGCATAACCAGTTTTTGCATAGTTTGATATATTGCTACTAGGTTGGGATTTTTTATAATGTTTTTTATGTAGGCTGTAGAGCCACGCTGAAGCACTGGTCTGTAGGGTTGGTGGTTAATTTGACTAGATTAATTGAAGCTACTGGTACCTACAAGCGCTTTCAACATATTATATTGATTTTTCAAATGATTGCAATTAACTTCTGATTAATTTCCTGGGGTACATGACGAACAGCATTGACCCATGTTTATAGAATAGTGGCAATATTATTCATGAATACCAAAAGTTCTTTGAAACACGATTTTGTATGATTCTTGAAAAAACAAACACGCTTTTACAGTTTTTTAATGGTTGGTATTAAAATTAATCTTTGTTTATTTAAAATGTCCTTCTATACGATTTACGATTTAACTATTTGCTGAGATTACAGACTTGAGTGATGTTTTTCAACAGCCTAAAGAAAAATACGTTACATAATACACTTATCATTATATACCGCATTCCAAGAAACGTATTGAAACAACAATGTTGCTAAGAGCACTCACATAATATTCAACATGAAATCTACGCCACTATGAGGAAACCATTCATCTTCCAAAACTAATGGAAATTACTTTCCTCTGCTCTGGGCGACTACCAACCGGAAGTTTTGACTTGAGCTGTATTGAAAATACACACACTTAACCTTTGTACTGATCCCATATAGTAAAGTGTACCTACGTACCTGCCTACCTCATATAAACCGTGAATGTTTGTAAGTACGGATGTTTGTTACTCTTTTACGCAAAAACAGCTGAACGGATCTGGCTGAAATTTGGTACAAGAATAGATTAAAGTCTGGAGTAATACATAAGCTACCCCTTTTCTATCTCTGGAATAGGTTACCATGTAAAGTGAGTACGGGAACAGAATGCCACGCGTACGAAGATGGGGGCAAAAGCTAGTATTTATTAATATAACAGTAAGTAGTTTCTTCTGTACCCAGTTTTAGATTTGGAACGTTAGGCAGAATAGTGTATGTTTTAAGGCCCCCCATCAAGATCTTCGAGGCCAAAGTCAAATCACCCGTAAGCTGATGAAGTTGATTTAGGCCACCTGCTGCTTGAAGGATGAGGCTCTGGTGCAAGCTTTCAATTTTAGGTTAGGAGGTTAGACGGTAGCCATTACCATAGGAACAGCATAAAATCAATCTAAAGAAGAAGAAAGTGGATCCTGGGCTTCAAGATGAGAGCTTCAGAGAACCGAGAACCAAGTTTTGATGATGATGATTTTAGCATTTTGTAGCCAATTGCTGATCTATCTATAACCTATTTAAAACCACGCTTCAACCCTTAGGAGTCGAACAATACGATAAAAATAACAGCTACGCGGTCGGGCGGGCGTTTCGACGCGATGGGCGGCCACGTAAATAGATCTAACACGTCGGGCAGAACCGCAGAGCTCGGCTAGTATACAACTAAGGTACGATACAAATACAAATGAATAATTACGCCGTCGATTACATTGGCAAGCAACAGTAAGCTGGAATCTGTTAATCAAAGCGAGCGCAATCAATTAAGGGCATCGCAATCAAAATGGCTGGCATTCCACAGCTAGGGGACCATCAGATGCTGGACCACGTTGAATGTAATTATCAACTCTATATGTACCTAAAGATTATATACTACTAGCTGTCCCGGCTTCGCCCGTGACATACTTTTAATCCCCTGTGGCTCCTATTTAAATCATACACCCTTATTATACCGCAGTAATGTATTAACAATTTCCCGATTTTTCAACGTAATTGATTACTGCTCCGTTCCTCTGGGTAGTAGCGTGATGATATGTAGCCTATATAAACAGGCTATCCAACGCAAGGTACTTTTACCTCAACCAGGCGCTTTTACAAACAGCGCGCTGTTGCTGAAAATTTGTAGCAAAGAAACAGGGGGGGTTCGATACCCGAAACCTTCTCTCGCACAGCAGGAAATAATGGCTTCCAAATAAAGTTCAAAAATTATTCAATATTTATTGTACTTAACAATAAAATTATGCAAGGTAGGTGTAGTACCTTGTGATGTCCAGTTAAACAACTTCTAAGTAGCTACATTATTTTATCATCTGTAGGTTTAAAGGGAGATGTTAACTAAATCGCTAATTATTGCATCTAATTAGTAATTTAATTAGTAACTAAAAAAGTAGCAAGTACCTACCACATTTTATTCCATTAGGCAAGACAGGCCTACGAATGCCTACGATTGTTATTCGAGGTATTGTAGTTCCGAATTCGGCCGCCATGTCGCTGCGGTCGAGTTATACCCATTTAATTAACATTGCTATCATACCGGCTAATTGTTATATCGCGCAAAGCTGATTTATAGTGAGATACAAACGCCGACACCTTTGTAATTGCCACACGTGATTCAAACATTGCATGCATACGCCGAACAATGGCGGTGGGGGTGAGCTGCATAGACAATAATAGTGGGCGGATCTGATTTTCAATTATCGCCATCAGTTTAATTATACAAGGTAGTCATTACGATTACCGTGCCGATAAAGAAACGCTTGAAGTTTCTTCAATTGCTGAATAATAAAATAGCATGTCTAACAAATTGAGAAGAGCACCATCTGTTAATCAAATCACGAACTTTTATTAATGCGCCATCTATACATTGTATCATGAACTACTAACATATTTGGAGATCCAATGGAGAACAAGCAAGAATGTGAATCAGGCAATTTTATTCTATTTCTTATTTGAAAAAATAAATGTTGAACTAAACCTTGTGCAAGAACGTTGATTTAAATGGGAAAGCGAATGGGAATGTCTATAAAGTCTATTAAAATTCCTATCACAGTCGTTTTCCCGCTACATTGAATAATTCGAGACGCATTCTGAATAATCAGCGTTTCCCTTTCTCTAAGTTTACCTAGTATTTTGAAACAACTGTGTTAAACCGTTTCGTTGTGTAAATAATGTGATTATCTGCTAATTCATGTTCACATTTTGGAGTGTTCACGATTTGAATGTGAAGATTTTGTACTTAACAGTTTGAAAAGTCTAAGCCATATTTTAGCTGTAGGTGATTATAATAAAAATATAAATTAGAAAATCAATGAATAAGTGGCTGTACTAACATTGATTTACCTAGAAAGATTTTAATTTTATTACTGATTTTAATAATAGTGTGAATCAACCCTTGGTTTTTCGTAACCTACCTAACTACGTTTGTCAACGTATATCTACATGAACACACTAAATAGGTACCTAGGTACTGCATGCTTTGATTGAAGAATATATTTATGATCAAAAAGCAAGCTGGTAAGGAAAGGATCGAGAGGTAACTGGGTTCAAATTCTGTCCAGTAAATCTTTGATTTTATTGGATGTTTTAAGTCTTTTAAGTTCGCTGTGGTGGCTCGTTTTAACCTTTTTCTTAACATTTTAGTCCAGCAGATATCAACGACTTAAGTACCTATAAGCAACTATTCATAATACTAAAGGGCACGATTACCTTGCCAATAATCATATTCTTAAAAATGTACTTGTAGCAAAACAAAAACTCAAAATCCAAATTTAAAAGTCAGGTATCATGAAATAAAGAAACATTTCTTGGCAGTCGTGTAACAAAGTATCACCACTCATATGCACGTTAAATCGCAGTTCCACATAGAATGTAACAGAAATGTAAACGGAAATGGGACATGGCGGGTGGGTTAATTTACGCGCAGCTGGTCTGGGCGGCGGTATCTCGAGTTTCCGCCCTGGCGCCGGTAGCGATGAAAATCATTCATCAAGCTTCGGTGGCACCGTGCTGCCTCCAATAATCGTTCCTTTACTAGATAGATATACGCTAGTGGAATCGAATTTTATACCGAACTGCGATTTGATTTGAGCTTGAGGCACAGAAATCAAATAGATATCGGGTATCTGGCCTGAATGATCGCGAAAAGTACCTACCTAAAGTTTCTGTAAGTTGAATCAAAGTAGATAATCGTAGAAAAAACATATCTATGTAATAGGTATGTTTGTAGGAAAAACTTCGAAAGTTTTAAATGCCCACTGGCTACTTTAAAATGATAATAATAGAGCAAAAAATACCTAAGCTAGCGGTTTCGCAAATTCTATAAAATTGATCGTTTGCAATGTTGGTCGCTGTTTGAAGATGTGATGTTTGTATGGGTTCGGTTTTATTTAATTTCACACGATAATTTTTGCACGTGAAGAAACAAGGTCCTAGGTTGATAGCCCACTATTTAAACAAATAAAAGAACTAAAACTTCGCCATGTGAAATAATGCCGTCAGGTGATAAAAAACTGAAGCTTTTGCCGTACTCATAGTGAAAGGTGACAAAAGTGGGTTTTTCCGTTTTTAGTCTGCTACAAAGACGAATATTCGTATAGTGAGTCTTTCCCAAAAAACATAATTGTAAGTTTTTTTCAGTAGTTCAGTCACCTACTGGAAAATGAAGATCATTAATTTACTTCTAAGTAGATTATCACTCCATTGTTTAGTGTTGTACCTACCTATGTTTCATTTGTTTATGGCTTTCCAAGATACAGGTCAAGTCGTAAGTTAATAGATATTCATAGTTCGATAACATTGTAATGGCCATAAATCTTTAATAAGTACATAAATTAAGTTCATATTTCGCTAAATACCTTCACGCACTATTAATTTAGACGCTGTCAAAACTGACAAGGGTTAAGCTATACGATTATGGAATTTAAATTCTCCCATGCTGACCTATTTAATGTCGTTCCAATATACCTATTTATGCAAAATATTGACAATAATACAATATTTCTAAATTTTATAAACAACATTTTAGAAAGACAACTAAAATATTATTACATTCACGAAACTTTATTGATTTTAACACCATCTGTTTAAGTTGCCCCGAACTAAATAAAGATATAGTTCACCAAACTTTTAAAAAGTTTTTACTGCTGACCTCTATCGGTGAGTAGTCAAAGTAAGTTGAAGTACTTGACTGCAACTTGGGTAAAGGCTTTTTTTAAATGACAGATGGCATTGACACTTTTAGAAATGTAGTATTTTGAAAGTATTATTTATGTTTATTTTAAATGAATAGAGATTTTAAAAATAAATTTACATTTAAAATATTATAGGTATATAATTTAGTTACTACCTATTCCAATTAGAAACTAATGTTCTAATAAGACAACCGATTATAAAATAACTGGTCCAATATACAGATATTGGTATCTCTACACAATTGTACAAATATAAGGTTAATAATGCAATGTATTATGTGTATTTGTGTTGCTTTTGTCAAGAAACACCTGTGACCACTGCCACGACCTTCTCTTATTGTTAATTTGTAAGAACTATTTAAGCATTACTGCACAATAAGGCAATGAGTTTAGCTCGTTCCAGATCACTGTCTACCAATTGGAAAATAATCTAATTGGAGCTTCCTGGTCCATTATACCATACTTGGCTTCAGTAACTTTATGAGTTATGATACCTATCTACATTATTTAGTTAATAGGACAGATCACAGAAGTGGCCGTTTACGTACTGTAGAATTTTAAATTCAACAACGTGACTTTACTATTCTACCTACTCTAAATAAGTATAAGTACCTAAGTATAATAAACTACCTATGTGTAGGTATAATATTATGTGTACCTAAATTAAACCTGTGAAACTCGTAGGTATATGATGAATTAATAAAATAATTTCAACAATAATATTACCTACGTAAGTAGATGGGTAGACTTAATTAGGTAGGTAGGTAAATGCCGATATTAGACAATATAATAAATTTAATTGTAGGTTTAAAAAACGATTAAAAATAAAGCAGTTTCCAATTCTATCTAAATTTAAATTTTGAAATCCACGACTTGATTTGAAAAAGGACAGCAGCGATAGGGATGGGACCAGCAATGCCGCGTCTGTCGAGATTTTTTGTGCGATTTTTTCGACGTTATTATTATGAGAAAAAATGCGGAGTCAGTAAAGCGGAACGTAGGGTGGGGGCATGACGAGGGTTCCCCGGTTTGATTGAAGCAAGGAGGTGGGGGGCGGGGCGGTGACGTCATGCTCTCATAATGGGCCGTGGCGTGCAGTGATGGCCGCCGTTTATCAAGAATGAGTGTTAGTTCCCTGCACTTGGACTATTTTGTTGTGACTGTTAACGTTTTGTCGCGATGCTGATTCATGTTAGAAACAAGAATATGTAAAATATTTATGAATTTGAATGTAAACTAAAATAAACAGAACTTTCAGTTTGCTTAACTTATCGAAGATTTTGTTGTTCTGTGTAATTTCTGTACCTAGTTATTGTAAGCGTTCCTTTGGCTTTAACAAATGATAATAACACGCAGTATTTTGCTATAAATAATCAGACAGAAAACAGAATGCACTGTTACGTGTAAATAATACCTACTGTTTTCGTACTGTTGTTTCCTAAAATTAGAACAAAATAACAAACATTAGCTGAACAATGTTCCGGTTGTTTAGTATAAAATCATGAAACATGTTTGAACGGCTTCGAATTTCTTAGACGCTACCTTAGACCCATTACTGAATCTAGAAGTGAGGGTATATCATTGGTGTTTAAAAAATCAAGCGTCGGCGTGCGTGTGGTTGGGCGGAGCGGTGTTTGCGTGACGGTGTGCAGTTAGCGCAGGAACACCTCGCCGCGTGGCACATCACTAGCAACGCCTATTGCGCGCCGCCGCCGGTTGTTGGCGGTTGGTCGCGGTTGCTTTTGAAAAATGTTCCACACGTTTTATTTGTAACGTTATAGGTATCTACACCTAAGGGTTTAACTACCTATAACCGTTTTATTTGCAGGTACCTTAAACCATGTAGGTAGAGTAACAAAATGCAATTAATTCAAATTAATCTGAGTTCCATTCTAAGAAGATAATAATATATTATGTAACACCTGGATGCCAAATATCAATATAAAAAATCGTATCTAATTATCAGATGGGAGTCTACCTATAGGTACTATGCGATTCAAGTAAGAAGATAATCGCGTTCGCGGCAACTTCATTCGGTACTCATCAAAATTGTACAGCTAGCAACAAAATTTTCACGGCGCGTCGGATAGGTTCATACCTGTAATGGTAACAACGACTTAATTTTTATTTTCTTTTCTTAAATACATAACATATTGTCTTAGTAATAGTTTATAATAATAGTTCATAATTGATTGGTGTCATAGTGTGCCGCTAGCTACGCTTCCAAAGCCATTGATATATATTTCCGATTTTTCTCCATTTTGTTGGGTCCTTGTTGACTTTTTTTATTACATTGTGTTTGTTATAGACTTTTGTTATTGTTTTGATAAGTTTATTTTGTTAGGTACAGTTAAATTTGTTTAAAATGAGTAGGGAAGGCACAGTGGTACCTTCACGAGCACGTGAAATTGTTCGTGCGGCTCCGATAACAGTGCAAATGATAAAATAAGCGGCTTCGAAGTGTTACTGCCCGATTAAAAATAAATAAATATAAAAAAGAATTGATAGTTTATTTCGTAATTATCATTGTATGTACTTATCTCAGATGGAATAGTGACGTAAAAAAATGTATTTGCTGACCTTATTTTATGCAATGAAGTAAGCAACGGGAATCAAAATGTCATTATGACAGTTATCAACTTACGTGAATCGCATAGTAGGTTTAATATCAATTCCAACACTAGTAACTTTTAAAAAACGATCGATACCAAAACTCACTGAAATTATGAAATTGAAAACCAATTGAAAATCGAAGACAGCGTTTCACAAGCTCAATTTTTATTTTGGTATAGGTACTTAACTTATGATTTATGATAAATTGCCACCTGTAAATAGAAAGTACCTACCTATAGAAAAACTTAGATAAACCAACAGATTTATTTTGTTATTCGCCCGGTAGGTAGGTACTATCGGGTACTATCAACCGCGATAAGAACACCATTTGTAGGTACTAGTTATGTTAATTTTAAGTACCTATTTGTCCATTAAGATAAACATTTAAAATCAAAAAAATATAGGTAGTTTATTAAAATAGAATCCGGCACTTTACACACAGTACGTACCTAGTTTCACTCACTAGTAGATATGCAAGAAGCCTTTAGGTAGGTACTCGCCCTGTAATAGTACAGTATCTTATTCTAAACACGCAAAATGATTCTAAACCGGTACGGTGCGGTTCCACCCCGAGATGTTGGTGTTGCACCTAGTTTGGACGCAGATGCTATTAATAGCTATTTTGATATGTAGCACTGAATTGTTCATTGTTCATCTTGTAATACTTCAAGAAATAAACGGCATGAATAACAAAAAAAAGCGAGTTCAAAATCATTAAAAATTTAAGATTTTTTTTTCGCAAAATAAGTAATTATTGGCTAAACATAGAGAAGTGCTGTCACTCTTACAGTGGCCAATATCTACCTGCCCTTGTCTCAATCATTTAGGGTCATTCATTCTTCTCCATACATTCCTCTAGATGTCATGTCCTCAGTCAATCCCTTCCAAACCATATCCTTTTCACGAATGAAAGGTTTAATGATGGTAGAGAAAACTCGTAAAATGTGTAAGGACAGGATTGGAACTTCCCAGCCTGAGTCTGTGTTTCCGGAAAGTTATAATATATTCTGGGTCAAGTGTAGGCCCTTCTAGGCAAGCGTGATTCATCGTAGACCACATCATCACTTACCATCAGGTGAGATAGAGGTCAAACGTAAACCTATCGTGAATAAAAGAAAATGAACTCCTGCCTACCCCAAAAGGAAAAATGTGTGAGTATAGACATGTACGTATGTAGATACCAAACTGTCATAGTAACGTATGGACAAACCATCACATTTTTGTAGTAAGCGCCCTCATTACAAACACAACTAGTAAATTATCTTTATAGTAAACATTTCAGTATCGCGCAGACTGTATTTGCATTCGACCTAATCGATTTAAAACAGACGTAGTTTCGTACAGAACAATGTAAACAGAATTATAAATGTTTGAGACTTATTATGTTGGTCTGTTTGAACAAATGCGATGCGACATTGGTGGACAGAAAATATGTGGCGGCTTTGGATACTTAACCTATAAAGCGTTTTGTGATTCAGATTAGTTTTCTTTTTAAAGAAATTTCGAAGTAATTAGTGCCTACTTATGCTAACTTGGTGTATAGAATCACCACTAAAATAGTTCGGGTCCAATCTACCCACACAAATATGCTGATTGATAGACCAGCTCTGGGGCAGTCTCTTCTCTCGAAAGTCAGACGGTAATGATTCTGGTAAAAATCAAAATGAACTAAATGGTACATAGATAGGAGGAGAAAAAAAGCGGATCCCGAGGGGCATCAAAAGTGCAAGCTTTGGACGCAACAGAGTTGGGCGCTTCGATGAAAAAGAGGGTATGTTAACATTTCCTATAAAGATAAATATTCTACAACATGCTACACAACTTCCTTTACCGTGTGTTCCACCACCTTCTTGCATTTTGTTCAACTTGTATTGTTTCTTGACTACAAAGGTAAATATCAATTGAATATTTATATAAATACTAGCTGTTGCCCGCGGCTCCGCCCGCGTGGATGTCGAAATCCGTTTCAAAAACTATCCTATCTCTCAAGTTGGATCGAACTGCACATGGTGTGCGAATTTTATTATAATCGGTTAAGTGGTTTAGGAGTCCATTGAGGACAAACATTGTGACACGAGATTTATAATATACTAGCTGTCTCGGCGAACTTCGTACCGCCATATTTTCCACCCGCGTGCATTTCCGTTCCCATTCCTGTTCCCGTTCCCATTCCCATTACTATTCCCATTCCTATTCCTATTCTCATTCCCATTCCCATTCCTACTACTACCTACTACTACTAAATACTAATCCCGTAACGTAAACATAAACTTCTCTCACATAATAGAAAAAGTTTGTATGAGAAAAAGAAAAGTTACTTTCTGAAAATATCTGTACAACTGTTTTATTATTTTTTTTCGTAAGAACCTTCTCCCGATAATAACAAACACAATAAAAAAAGAATTAGTGAAATCGGTAGAGCCGTTGGTGAGTTATGCGCTTACCAACACATTTTGCGATTCATTTTTATATTATAGATTAAGATCTATAAAAAACAACTTGTAACTACAGTTGTAGATATGTAATACCTAGAGGTAGTTCTTTCGCTTTGTCGTTTAATGATTTACAATTTATTTCCTTTTAGCAAATATATAAAAGCCTTTCTTCTGCAAAAAAATATATTAAAATAGTAAGTGTTACCGAGTTCTGTATAATTATATTTTGAATATTATACATACATATATGAATAAGTAATAGGCACTATATGCATATCCAAAACACATATTAAAAAGCCGAAACACTTTTTAAATTCATTATTTAAATGTGCTAACTAGAGAAAGAAAATGATTTCAGGTTTGAAATATTTACATAATTATGTAAATTATCAGAACTTACATTTAATCAGTCTTAAATCATATTATTTTATTTTAATAAATGTAGGCAAACCACGGCTTTGCACTCGTTAAAGTTACTGTTGTATCTCTATACCTAGGGCTACATACATACATACATACATACATACATACATACATACATACATACATAGTCTCGAAAAACATTACCCTCCTTTCTTCGGCAGTCGGGTAAAAAATAGACAAGTACTAAAAACAGTTGAAATGTTTTTTTTTCTAACAGTTATCGATAATATATTATATCAGCTACAATATAATATATTGTAGCCGATATATTTTATATGACCTATCAAGTAATTCAAAGCCTACACAATCAATTACATCCAAGATAATGTTGAATTATGTATTCATCTTATCAGAAATATTAATGAATCTTAAGTTTTGCCTCATTTCATTCATAAGATTTAAATACTAAACTTGTATATTTTAATGAATGAAATGAGGAGATCAGGTCGAAGAGGTGAATGGTGAATATGTAGGTAAAGCTCGCACTTTACAGTGCGAAGCAGCATACTGTCTTTTAAAGTAGCAGTGGCGTAGCGGTAACGATATCAACGGCTAAATCAGAGTTTACGGGTTCGATTTCCGCCCAGTGCAAATATTTGTATGCATAAATATGTACGTAGGTATGGATTATTGTATATATTTACCGGCATTTATCAATAGCGTATTTTTTAAGAATAAATTATTGTTTCTAAAGTGACTGTTAACAAAAAATATTTTAATAATAACCATAAGAGCCTTAACAAGAAATGAATATATTATAAATAGTATAACTACATGGGTTAGTTGTTTTAAAAGCTATTAACCTTTGATAGAAGTCCATATTTTATATTTTTAGCATGTAAAGAAAATTAACTATAAAACCTAATCAATCTAATGTCCTGCCAGTAAAATTATAGTTAAATAAAATCGCTACGAGGTATTTAAAAAGTTACGGACCTTTTACTTCGCGCAGTAAAACTGCATTAGCCTTATAAATTATTATATTTATGACACCCTAGTTACCTTTCTTGTAACCATTTTTTACTATCTTGACATAAATTAACGATTACAGGCAAAATTATAAAGAAAATAAAAGACGTACAATCTAATACACAACAACAAAAAAAACCGTAAATGAATAACAAGTTCTATGTTTTAATTAACGTTCGGAACCGATTTTTAATTTAATGTTCGGTTATAAATCATCACATCACTAGTTGGATAAAATTCCAAGGATCCACACGTCGAAAATGCCGCAATCAGAGATCGGAGCGATTAAAAAAGCTGAGGTCGAAATTATAGAGACGAGAGCAATGATCATGGCCGGCGGGCGGTTGGATAGAGTTTGTGTAACTTCGTTGTATGTAACATGTATGTATCTATCTACTACCTATAGGTACTATGATAGACAGTAGGTACAATGTAGAGCCGATATTATTAGCACAGGGTTAAAGAATCTATAGGACCCTTTTTTATTTGGCTTATAGAGTTTTTGGCTAAGATCGGTTTGCAACGGTTTTGTAAAGCGTTCTCTGTGTTTTGTTTAATAGTTTTTTTAATTTATTCAAAAAGTGAGTGATAAGATTTTACACCTGGTAATAAAAACACCCGGTAAACTATTGGGTATCTACGGGCCCCACCACGCTCTTCGGAATTTAAAGCAACACGATACACCTCTCCCTCACATCATCACCATTCATGCGATCTAATCAAAGAAACTTCACCATCAAAGAATTATCAAAGAACTGCGGCGGATGTCAACCAATAATTACTCAATGATAATCAATTTAAACTTCCGTTATTTGGGTATTAAAATAATGATATGAAATTTCACATTCACAATATATTTATTAGACTCATAAAATATGGGCTAGAAAGATATCTACCGATCGTTAGTGAACCGGAAATGTTTACAACGTAGTTCTTTTAAGGATATTTTGTTTTAATTGTAACTTGATATGCAACTAATAACTACATATCTATGCACATACTCGACTCTTTTTTTTTTAATTGGAAAAAGAGAAAACTAGAGCAGGACTTGGAGCTGCGAGTTTTACTCTTAATTGAGCTTGGACTTTGAAGCTCGGGTTCCGTTCTCTTTTTTCATATGAAATTTTATTTCTCTTGACTGTTGGCTAGCGCTTGTCTGCATGGGTAGGACCGGACAAGGCTGGAAAAGCAGGGTTGGACTAATCGGAAAAAGCCCATGCACTTCAAAGGGCTCGAATATATTATATTATATCCTTGAAATGAAAAATGGGTAATTTCAGAGGTGACATAAAGGTCACAATTTTACCGTTTTATTTAACAACCTATGTGGCGAAGAGGTCAAGATTTTGACTACTTTTAGAAGTAGGTATTGGGTTCGGTTTCAGCGCAGAGTAAATATTTATATACCTACACGAATATGTATTTATATTATGATCAATATAACAAGTTTGGTAGGCTATGCTTGCTTTAGTTTCAGATAGCTCTTTGTAAATAATGTGTTACAATATTATATTTACTAAAACGGTGAGAATGTCCTATCAACATGAGTTACCTAAAGTCTCTTCTTGGTTGTGTACAAACGTCATAAGCACGATAAGTGATGTATGAACTGACTAACGGAATTCTTTAAAAATACGGAACAATGAATAAAATATAATATTTATATAATTTTTAAACATAGTTTCGTGATGACTCAGGCCAAGTTATATGAATAAATTTTAAAGCAGTTATTATGTTGCTTTTTATTAAAGCATTTTGAAGTGAGTCACTGCCCAGAACGAGAATTGAACCTTGACTTTTTTCGGGGGGAATTGTCTATCACCTGAATTACCTCTATATGAATGTAGACATAGATTATGTAGACGAAAATTGGAACAGGACAGATGTAGCTTATAAAATATCTTCACTAAGAAGAAATTGCTGTAGGTTCCGGGTTCAATCAGGATATTATCTAAACAGTAATTCTTTGCAACGCTATATTTTAGGTACAGTCAGTATTTTAAGATTATCTAACACATTCTAAGTTAACGACTTAGCTCTAAAATCTTACTAATACCTTATAAATGTTAAGTTTGTCCTCTAAAGATTACAAAAATAAATTATACATGAATTTTTATTTTGTTGATGTGCAAATTATTATCGTGTGTTTATGTAAAATTTTGATAATTTTTGCATGCTGAATCAGCTGAATATCATGAAACTTCCTGTATATATTCCAAATGTCTTAAAACTCATATTATGCTGTAAAATTTGATTAAACTTATTTCAAAGTAAAGATCGTTTGTAAGTTTATGTTCAGTAACTTGAGAGGGCGACTGTGTACAATGTACCTACTTACTTGAAGGTTAACCGTAAATTACACTACTACAGTTTTTAATGTCTTTTATTAAAAACAGGAGCTGTTAAATAAAACATGTTTTATTTCCATAATACCTACGTATTGCATTTCATTCACCAAAGCTTTAGTAAAAACGTGTACCTATCGTCTTACACTTTTAAAACGGACCCCTGCTGGGTCGGAAATTCTACGAAATAGATACATGAGTACCACTGTTTTTTTTAATGATATGTACCTATATCATTCACGAAATTCGTTAATCTAACCAAATGTTGACTCTCGACTTGCATGTGCTGTCTGTAAGTTACCGTAATGAGTGGAATGACCTGATATGATTTACTTATGAGAGTTTTGGTTTGGATTTCATCATTTTTAAATACTAGCTTCGCCTGTGTAATCATAATATATCATCACAATCATAATAATTTAAAAAATATATAATTCCGTTCTCCCATTTGTAAAAATACATATTATACCTACATATTCATGCATACAAATAATTCCATTAAGCGGGATTCAAACTCACACTACAACTGCCGTTACTATACCATGTATATGCCGCTGGTGTCAAAGACCTGGTGCAAGTCTTACACTTCTTTCAGAACAGATGGAGAAAATACCGAGTCGAAAGGCAGGCTATGCAACATACTTAGGTAAAGCCTGTTGTAGTCTATGCAACATACCTACTTACCTAAGGCCATATTATGCTTGTATGCCACCATAGTAGCGTAAAAACAGGATTCGCATATTACAGGTTTAACTCTATTCAAAGTTTTTAATTTATTTTTCCATTAAATTAAACACAGAATTTTTCCGGAATTAATTCTTCCGGGACTTGAAGCTTATTAATTGAATGCGGAAGTTAGGTACCTACCTCAGAAATTGTCGTCGGCCTCACGTATGTATAAGGTTAGAATGTTAGGTAGGTATATAAAACCTGATCTTTCTTTAATTTATGTGTTTACGAAAAAAATGCACGCAATCTGGACCGCTGATTCTGAATTCATAGAATTAGACATTCATTTTTAAATTCCTCGTCTTGCTTCGTTGGTGCAGCGTTGGTTGTTTCTCGAAGGAAATTCTCAGTAACAGAACGGAATTTGGTTACTGAAAATTTTATGGCAATACCCAATTGCCAACAATTAGCAAGTAATACACTAGGGGCAATGTTGTGAAGAAATAAACACACTGTATATTAATATACTAACACCATGCAGCAGATCTTAGAATTTGTACCTATATTAATTTAACTAGATAATTATAGATATTTATTTCTTTTTTTTTAGGATAGTAAAATTAAAAACCACCTGCTTAAATGACAGTTTTTATGCGAGCAGGAGTTCACATATTGGATAAAAACAAATAAATATAAATACAAAATAAACATTTCATATCCAATATTTAGTTTATTCTCATAGCCACTAAACTCTCCTAATAATATAAAAGCATTCTTCAAGTACCTACACACCGCAATTTTCTTATAAGAACCACAAATATACCACTTTGCAAGACCACAAAATGCCCAGTTCTTAAATGTGGTTACTTGAATGATACGGCCTTGGCCTAACACAGACGTCGTCGAAAAGTGGAACATTATTATTCCAACCCGACAATCTGCGTTTCATTTGAGTGATAGTCGACCCACAATATTTATCAAGTTTTGAATGCAAGCCCTCGGATATAAGATTGACGATTGATTCAATCAAATTGGGGATTGATTAATTTTGTTATCACTTGTCTGCAGAAGAGTAAACCGTCTCTTTTGCTGGTTTTTGTTTATTATTGCAGATTGTCAGTACAGTTAGCGTCAAAAGTTGATGCTCAGTTTTATATTTTCGAGATTCGTTTTTAACCGACTTCCAAAAAGGAGGCGGTTCTCAATTCGACTGTATTTTTTCTATGTTTGTTACCTCAGAACTTCCGACTGGATGAACTGATTTTGATCATTCTTTTTTATTTGATAGCTGGTGCATTCTAAGTGGTCCCATTTCGATTTGGTAGGTACAGTTGAAGTAGGTTTTTTTTGTAAGAATTATTGAGCAAGTGATTCATTATTTCTTGTGAAAAAATTGTTTGACTACTCAGCGGACTCTATTCAAACCTACAAAAAATTTATTAAAATAGGTATAACTAATCATTCTCATTCAGAATTATTAAAATTTGTAATATGTAGAATCATCATTTACCTACTTTTGACGCTGACTGTACGTTTTCTATAGATAAAACAGAAGATTATATCTAAGATGCTCAAGTTAGTGATTACAAATATAAGATAACTGTAGATTTGGTAACCAAAAACAAGTTTAATTGCTTTTTGACATCGACTAATTGATTTACAAACATGTTTTATATTGACGACGTCCGATCCAGATTTTAATTTTATCGTTTTAGAATACCGCTACTACACTAGTTGCTGGTATTTCAATTTTATTTTGCCCTGCGGCTCTATTTCTACTTACGACACAGAATAGATAAATAAATAAATTTCCTATTTAGAAATATTTATGAATATTTCTAACTATTTAGGGATTCGAATATAAAATATTATCGATACATTTACTTACAATTCAAAATTCTTCCTATTTACTTTTCCTACAAATTTTTTAATACTTCGAATTCTGGAAAAAGTGCCCGATTGTCAGCAACGGGCTTCAGCATTTCAACTATGTATTCGACAGTCTCCATTCGTTCTGATAGAGTTATGACTCTACCACCTTCAGATTGATTACTTCTATTTATAGGTATCTAAGGCATATAAAATAATTACATCCAATTTAATAGCGCACGATAGATTAAGCAACTACCTATGTAAATTTTATTGCACAGTGATTAATTGAATAAAATTCTAATTTATTTATTTATAAGTTTACAAAAACTCTAACAGGTCCAAATTTCGAAAGCCCTCACTATGCGGTTCTCATAGTTAAACCACACAGTTTTAATATACATCACAATAAACATTTAAATAACAATAATAAATGAAAAGATAATCATTGAGTGATGAATGTTATAATCTCATAAACGCACAAGAATTTTGTTAAAACAATATCAGATCAAATCTAAAACTGACTGAACAATAAAACAATTGTCACGTAATTTAATTAAAATGAATATTGTGGAGTAGGTTGAAAAGTTGTGTTCTTTTTTTAAATGAGTAGTAGAAAACAATGTGTGTGACTACCGAATAGTTATAAATTAGCAGTATTTTACTTTTTTCAATTAGAGTACGTGAGTTTTATCTCTTTGATAAATTAAATTCATGTTCAATGTTATACGTGTGTGTAATAGTAGTACCTATTACATTATCTTTGTACGGTTTACTTCCTTCCTATATTGTTCGCAACTAGTACCTTCAATTGCGCCACTGAGGCAGTCCTGCCCAATTTATACCTAGACCTAGAACTCGTAAGAGCAGTAACATTCGAGATTTTTTTAATAGAAAAGTAGGCGTGACGTCACGAGAAGCGAAGCTTTTTAGCATTTTCTGTGAGCGCAGAGCGCATGCATAATCAAAACTACTATCGGTCAAATGTAATTGTTATCTATCAAATGAAAGGCCCAAAATGGTAAATCCGAAGGCGTGCTATGTAAATGCGTAGAGCAGAATTAATTATACTTATGTAAGCATTGCCTAATTAGATACAGCGTCTAAGTCTCAAGCGTTTGAGTTGGGTAAGACAAGACCGTTTTGAGGGTGACCGGACACTTGCAGACCTGTTAATTTTTGTATACGCATCTATATAGAACTTAAATAGTTTTAGATCTGCGGGAGGTGATCGGGCTGCATTATTGTAATTAAGAAATTTAAAGATAAGTTCCAGCGATTACTATCAGCGTTTTTTCAACGGTAAGTACCGGTTGCATCCGAGCCCGAGTTCCACTTTTCGGCTCTTAGTTTTCCATTCCGTATTGTTTTTGGCATCCTTGCAATGATCTCCCATTGACATCTATAAAATCATCCTTTACGAATTCAAACCAACGTTCCTTGGGTATTCCTCTTCTATCATGTACCTACTTAGTTATAATGTGTGTATTATTAGAAAATCCATTAGAACTCCATATGAATAAGGAATCCATTAGGATTACTTTTTTCTATGTGCAATATTCGCATACATAAAGTCTTTCAACAATATAATTTATACTGTTAATTTTGTTTGCTTATCTATGCGGTTTATTGGATTGCTGGCTGGAAAGAATTCTGACTATAATATATTAGCATTAGCTACGATCAAGTGTTTCTTCTTAGTAAATATAGATTTTAGTTTCAATGCATTTAGTATAGCAAGGAATTTCCCCCATGATCATTCCAGTACAATATAGATTTTCTCAGTAAAGGCATAAAAATACGCGAAACTAGCAAATATCACCCTTGGTATAACAGGCATTTGTAGTAAAGCGGTCATCTTAAACTAAATGGACCAAATTTAATGCTCGTGCACCACTTCATAGTATAGGTAATAAAAGTATCTTCTAAGAAATTTCATTTCATTTTCCTTCTGATTTTTTATCATTTTAGTCGTTGAATATCACAATTAACTAGTCGTAATTTGGTAATTGAAACATAATTATTATGTTGAAAAAAAAACTGCTTTTTGATTGCGTAAAAACTTATTGCATTGTGAACACAACACTAAATGTAAATCTACTCGTCTTATTTACATAAATATTATCTTATAACCTAGTTGAATATTTTTGTTGGTAATTTTATTGTTTCACTGAAAAAAACGGTGACTGTCTTAAGCCTTAAGACCTAAGTGAAAAAATACTTTTAGAGACTTAGGTACTTAGAGGTATACCACCAAAATTGGAATAAAAAGAAGATACCGCTTAATAAAAACTTTCCTTTATTTTTAATAAAAAGGATTCCAGTAAGTATAAACAATTTTGATTTTAAATTGACATGGTCAATTGAATTATGAATATAATAATTAACGGGATTATTTATCATGGTTGTTATTTGTTTTGATTATCCGATTTTTTTATATATAGGAAAATTTATTTCGGGTATTTCGGATCCGTGATCATGGCACTTGTAACAGGGTTAAAATATCAGATACTCAAAACATTATTATAATATTAATTATTAAAAATCATTGAGGAGTATACAACATAAAATATCTACTTCACATAAAGTACAACATGACTCTAAATAACAGGGAGGCAGTTGGCCACTTAAACCGCTGTGCCACCCATGAAATGGTAAGAACAGGTGTCACCCATGCAGCCATTTAATTTGTTCGATTTTAATACTTACAATAAATATTTTTCAAAGGTATAAACTCACTGGCTGTTACGCTAGTTCCTCCTAAGTTAAATATGAGTTTCGCGATTCACACAGCTATTGGCGGGATAAAATTAACCCTAAATGAGTTAATTAACCCTAAGATAAGATTAAGCTGCGATATATTATATTGATTAAAATTTTGAGTTTCAACAAAATTAGATTATCTGTATCTAATCTATTATAATTAAAGTTAAAGTATGCCTTAAGATTTATCTCACTGTTAAGAAAAGTTATATTTTTTAATATCAAAATAACATAACCTTGTCATTATAATCACCACAGAGGTATTAACCACTGATCACAGACGTTCTAATCTGTGCCACAGACACTGGTGATAACGGTGATATTCGCTTATGTAATGAATATTTTAAAGTTACACTTCATGATTTCGATTCTGTTTCAAGCAATGAAAATTAGCCTGTTAATTCATTATGCCTACCATTTATTATATTTTTTATTCATTGTTCTTTTATTTACTTAATTAAGTTTTCATATGCAAATTTGTAACTAATTAACATCTTGTTTATTTTAACCTTCATAATTATAATAAATTTCTCAGTTAAGTAATAAAAACTACATAATCTTTATTTTATTAGTTGTTTCCGCCAATGTGTTGAGAGTTTTAGTAATGTGGAGAATTTGAAAACTCTAGACTAAAATTTAGTTTATAAAATATTACACATAACTGTTGTTTTACTACCTAATTACCTATTCTTTCGTTTCACTTTGGCGAATTAAGTTAAATATTTTTGTATCATCCATTGCAATGCGATCTCTAACTAAATACTGAAATACTTAAATACCGACTTTTATTTTCAGTAAATTTAGATACTTAGTGCATTTATTACATTTTAATAAAAGCTGTATCATTAATATGTGTTGCGTTATCTGTTAAACTACAAATATGTATTTTGTTAACCTCTTTAAACAAGGCCAGTTGCACATTTATTCGCTTGGTTTCGTACCGTTAACCACTTCGAAATAACAATTTAAAATGACTAGGTACCAATAAGAAAATACAAATGTTAAATTAATCGCAAGTTCACGACTACAACCATGAAAGAGACAAATTGACTTGGCTTCTTGAATATGTAATTACCACAATTATTAAGTTACAATGAACCGAGTTTTATCATGTTTAGTAATAAGTTAAATTTTGGTAAGTAAACGCTGTAGAGATATTGTAACACTTACCTATATGGAAATCTGAATCAGTTAATAAGTCCATTATGAATTCTATTTGTATATTTATCATAAACAATAACATTATATTCAAATTATAACTATAAATACTTCTTATGGGGTGAATAAAAAAACCCCACTTCTTATCACTTAATCACTCATCAATATCAAACTTATCACCAAATCTATCTATATCACGTCTGTATCGAAATGTATTGATGTTCTTATCAATCGCTCGATTATATCAATCCGTAAGCTATTGTATAACAATTCTCAGGTAAAAAGTTTACAATCTAACAAGCGCGATCGGTTCGACGCGGGCGCATCCATGATTAATATTCAAATCGTTCGCTGGGTAATTTTACAAATTCGCTTGAACGAGTCGGTGTAGACCTATAATACACATTAATTTTGTCGACTTCGCATGTCAAACAGGTAATTCACTCGTTATTATCTTTATTTAGTCTTAATTTATAAACCGGGGCAATTTATGGGTATTCTTCAATGTCAATTTCTTATATTGATGTTTGGGTGAGCCTTCATTAAACGTAACTTCAAGTAATTTTGTAATGAATTGTTATTATACTTTAGGGGCCAGTATCCGAACTTTCTTTGCGAAATTTTGTGTTATTTTTAATTGACTTAAAAATATGTTCATTGTTTGACTTGTACCTACTTATGTTTGTCCGTGAATATCTCGTGTTTGGTAGAATCGATGTTGATGCGGTTTTCAGAAAAATATTTTCTATATATATATTTTGAAAAGGGTTTTAGTTTCCTTAACCGACTTCAAAACGAGATAAGTTGGTTCTATTTTTGTATTAAAATTATTAACTTAATAAATGTAATAAATTGCCGGAATTAAAGTATTAATAAGTAGGTATGTTTTGAAGACATATTGGTAAACATTGCATAAATAAAGTCTAGCAAATAGCTAAAGATATTAGAGTCGATTAACTTTGAACTAACTAATCCATAATTAATTTTAAATTTATACCAATTATAAAAAAAAACATCACAGGTAGGTAGGTATACGAGTATTAATTACTTTGATATGAATAAAACTAAATTATGCATGTACCTACCTACTTCTAATTTACGATACGTAAATACGTTATAACAAGACATATCTATTATAATAACTACAATAACCTACTTCTTTGTAAGCTAGACGTAACTAATGGCTTAAAGTAAAGGACGTCTATAAAACCTATGTCAAAATATTAGTCATGTGACCACACATCCGACGGGACATTTATATAATTTTGACGTTTACATGACCGTCGAAAGTTAATTAAAATATTTAATGAGAAGCCGGCTCTGTTAGTGGGAGCCGATGACATAAACGAATGATATTAAATTAACGACACACAAAGGTGGGCGTAATCAGTTTTAGTTTTAGTTCGATCACACCGCGGCAAAATTTATCTTCGGCAAACTAGAGGAATTTTTGTGATTTAAATGAAATGAAATGAACAACAATCCGCGCTGTGGGATCTATCCAGTTCCAATAAATTAAGATAAGTAATTAAACATATTCGATTATTTATCGATTTACCTAATTAGATGGATTGATTAATCTTTGTTATTAAAATAATTTGTTAATCTGTATTATTGTTAATGTAATGATTTAATCACGTTTTGAATTAGGTACCTACTACAAAGTATAGGTTCTTATAAGTTAATTTTACATTTATGTTTTAATTACTCAGCATTATATGTATATGTTTCTATCAATGCAATTTACTGTACAGTAAAATTTCATTATTCTAGTTAGCGTAGTGCGTAGTGCAGAATTGGCAGTTACGTTTACCGTGATAAGAGATCGAGAAACTTTGGTTAATAACAAACATGCGGGTCAATGTTTGATATCGTCACGTGAGCAACTTTCAAATAACCCGAACGTAAAAGGGCAGAATAATTTCCAGCCAAGAAAAACACAAAGCGATCTTGAAAAGTCCACTCATAGAATGTCGTGAGCGTAGAGTCACGGCGCATTATCGCACCGACCAAATCTCCGGGTCTACTGTACATTACAATCTTACATGCTGCTCGCTTTATTAAGGCATTTGAAAAAAGCAGTTCAACTGATGGTCAGATGATAGCGGTGAAAGGGACCGTTACAATAATAGCCGCTAGAAAATCTCCGCCTAGTTTCATTGCATTCATGTATCTGGATCAATTTATGAAGCATGTTTTGACGGCTCAATTCTTTGTCATTGACCTTTTGGCTGATTTATATCATAGCCATGTTCTTGTTTAATTGGGTACATGATTAAGTATTTTATAAACTTTGCAATGTAGCAATTGATTTGCGTAACATTTCTGTATATTAAGATGTATTGCAATGATACCTTATGTAGTAACTGTAGCAAACTTATTCTCGAAATTGATGTAGATTATTAGCATCATAAAATATGTTAAAACATGTTGGCAAGATTATTATCATGTGTTTAATGAGACAATTAGAACATACAATAAAACTGAATGTAGATATGATGTCATAGACTATTTTTGTGTCATAAAAATGTTTCAATTCCGTGAATGAAGTTGTTGAACCCTAAGAATGACTGCCACTAAATTTAAATCAGTGTATTGTGAAGATACGAAATCAAAAGATGGCATCGAAGATGAATTATAGCCTCATATGAGATTAAGTTTAATGAATAATTTATGGCATTTAATGAGACACGTTAATCGGTCATATCCAAATATTTTTATTAGGTGCAATATTGTGGATAGGTATAAATATAAGTTTATTGATATGCCTTTGAGGTAAATTGACATTTATGGCTGAATATTTATATACCTATTAATCGTCACCATCTAATGTGAAATCAATTAAATTACGAGCATCATGTTGCAAATTATTCAAATTAATTTAAAACCTAATAATTGATTGATTTCTCATAAAAAAATAAAGATGTAAAAAAGGAGCTATTCCAAAATGTGTATACAAAATGAGAAAGATACATAGATAAAGAAAGTAACAGTGATAAATGATCATTCCTAGGGCGGTTCCACACTTCATCCCCCGACAGACATCTCTATTTCGCCGTTCGTCGACTCATTTAAAAGGATAACGCTACGATTTTGATTAATGATCTGAAGAACCTTTTTGTTACCTGCTTGTCGGCGACTCCTACAAAAAGGTGACCAGGGTTCACAGTATATATAAAAGAAAACAATAAAATTTATGCTTATTTGCGTTAATGTCTCTATTAATCTTTGTGACATGCGCACCTTATCCTTTCTTAATAAAATTTGGGCTTGATACGCCGACACAGCTGTTTTGTTTCATTTGAATTTTTATATTTCCGTTCGATATAATATTCATATTTTGAAATAGCGTTATATGATTTGGCTTTGCTTTTTATTGTGTTTTATTTGAAAAATTATACGATCCATAGTTTTAAAATAGAATTGTAGGCTAACATAAGAATGAGTGTTGTAAATAAAACTAATTGTTACATATACCTATGAAAATTTCGTAAGCAATTCTACGCTCTGTAAAATATTTTTATGAAAATAATTTAAGTAAGTATTTACTCTTTATTAATAAAGTTTTAAATATATCAAACAAACTAAAATGTAATTTATTTTTCTACTTATAATGTGCGCATAATTCTAGAGATAAGAATAAATTAACAGACTCTATTATTGTGCGATAACCGCTTAAACATCTACCTTTTAACATTAGATTAGGAGCAGGTTTTTTAAATACATATTTTAAAATCGTGCAATAATTTTCATGAGGTTTAAACCTAAAATAATAAGTTATTACTTACCAAATACATTTGAAAAAAAATATTTCCAAAAATCTTGCGAACAATCCACAAATTAATCACTAACCGCAACCATAAACTACTTAATCAAAAGTTAAAATCACTGTTTATAAAAATATTCGGCTAACACTAATGTTTCAAATTAAATGCAAAAACAATAAAAAATAAAAATGTCACCTCTTTTTTAACATATTTATTTATTTTATTGTCTTCTAGGCACTTGTTTTGAACTAATTTTATCTCTGTTTTACTCTCATGGAATGTATTTTTGTTCCGTGTAATTTGTATTGTAAAACTTCCGAAGTTTTTTTATACATTCCGTAACCCCTCATACAGATTTTCAACGAGCCGTATATAATTGTGAGCATCATAAACGCTTCTTGAGACCGGGCATGTCACAAATCAATCGTCAAATTGACTAGCTGACTTCAATCCCGAGGAACACAAGTTCAAGTTCGCGCAAAAATATAAGTTCAACTCAAAACACAAACACATACATGCGGCGTCACATCACTAATGTCTTTAACGTACATAAATAAAACTGTCAAGTAGTTCACGAAAATTACATCGGTCGGCGTATAATGAACGTCTGAACCCGCATTGAGCTAGCTGTCAAATCTACGAGCCGTCATAGTCCGCTGCCATGAGTGGGCTTGCACACACGCACACGTGCTAGTGTAACGATGGACACCAACACACTGACAGACTCCAGCGGAGCGCAAACGTACGGGCACTCACACACACGCATGACGTGATTCATACATGAGTCGCGTCTGTGTTGTAGCGGGTGGGAGTGCGAACATGCAGCGTGCTTTTAACGCGGCCAGACGAAATGATGCCTAACTGCAAAACGAAGTTGGGATGTGTATCGGTTTTATAAAATGGTTGGTTATGCGCGGTCTATGTGGCCGATCACATGTGAGATTAGCTGAATGCGTGCGAATGCATGTAGCGGTGCGCTACGTATGGGCGGGAAACGCTATGAAGAGATGCGCCGCTGTCGCTATGATTGGAATCGCGTAATAATTTTAGTTCGGCTATTGCGAGAAGAGACAAACGTAGGTTCAATTTATTGATTTCGTGAGTGATATAATATAATATAAAATACTTTTAATCAAATAAAGTGAGGTCACCCTACTATATAATCGTTTGATATTAGGTAACTAGTTAACTTGTAAGAAATTCCAAATTATAAACAAAATTAAGTCAGTAGGTACCTACCCTACATTATTAATTTTTTATTGAAGTGTAAAAATTTTTAGGCGCTTTGTATATTTTTTGAGATGGGGTAAAACAATTAAATCGCGAAACTTTCACTGTTACCGTAACCTCTGTTTAAATAATTATTTCCTGTTGATTCAAAAAAACTTACGTAATTGTTCCTTAAACATAATTATAACATATTCTAATTCATATTATATGCCACTGTTCGCAATTTGATTTTTACTCCTTAGGATCCATGGGTCAGAAATTCGTTCTTACCTGTAACAAAAAAAAAACAGTCTGTTAGCAAATGGAACGTTAAGTATTTGTTTTTAATCTTTTTATCAGGATTGTGAAACTGTTACTTTATTAGCACATAATAATATGAGCATTCTGGTATATAATACCTACTATTACCTACCTATATATTAAAAACTAGTAAATTTGAAAGAGACTGATGATCTATATCTGGTTAGTGTTGAGTTGATTTATATTTTAGAATCAATATCCAATATCTAGCAAGATTTTTTATGAAATAAAAAACAAAATAGTATTTTATGTCATCTGGATCGCGCAAACCAGTAAGTATTAAAGGGTTCCCTATTTTACAATAACTAGCTTGATAATAGATAAAATGACTTTTATTAAGTTCGTTCACATAAAAATTAAACAAAATTGCTGCTACGATGTTTGTCGTAGTAGATTGTTAAGTTAATAAAATGACATTCATAGCAGATTTGTTCAAATAAAAATGCGTGAAATCAATGCAAATTACAATGCTTAATAAATATACAAATTCATTATCTTGCCATAAAGCTATTATGTAGATATCGTTTATAACACCATTAAGAACATAACAGACTATATTAACATGTTAAAATTCGTGTAACATGTTATTAAATAACTATTAAAATGCTAATAATTTTCACTTATATATAATAAATTTTCACACTTAGTAAGCAGTGATATTACGTTTGTTTCTTTTTAATTTATTTAGTTTATTGTTTGCCTGTAGGTACTAGTTATTCATACATGAATCTTTGGTCAATACAGTTGCAGATAAAATCAAAATTGATGGGTGTAGTAGGTACTGCGAATGAATAATTATGTTGATTGCCTTAATGGGGAAATATTTATGAACGAGGGTGTCGATTTAGCAACCTCAGCATGCTTCGTAGATATGTCTCCTTTTCTTTCGACTATAGAAATGAAGAAAATCGTCACTAAACCTCTCTACTTTTTTCTACGATTTCATTGGTCAAGAAAAAAGAAGTCATGTCTACGGATTACATGCTGAAGCTGCAGGAACTGAGATTACAGGAGATTCCAGCAATAGACGCATTCTTTAATAAATATGATTGAAAAACATAGTTTTCGAAATGTGGCTCTACCTAATTCCTTACTAACCATAATTACACTCCAAAAACATTACTCTCTTTTTTGGGCAACCATTAGTGACAAGAATTATATTCAAACGTAATATTAGTATAAGTAGTACCTATACAATATAATTTATCTCAAATAAACTGCAAATACAATCAAAATAGTCTGTTTACGAAGATACAAAGGCGTCATTCATAATGCATTCTTATCGCAAACCACGGAAAAATATTTTCAAAAAGTCGTTGGCTTCTTATATCTTTGACCCTAGTACTATCAGCGGAGATAAGGAGACAGGGTCACGAGGGAATAGACAGATAAAATAGGTCAGTGCAACATGACTTGAATAAAGAATATTGTGGTCAAGTTCGTCTTTATCGCTTGAACATTTTGCTGGGAAATTGTTGAGTGTGGTCGTTATCGCGGGTGTGTATGTGTAGTACAGTGATTAGGTAAATTTGTGTGGTCTTGTCAAGATTAGGGCTGCCTTTCATTCGACAATAAACATATCAAACATTTTATATGCCGTCGGTAAAACAAGAATGTGATACTAAACTAGATGTTATGTATGTACTCGTATAAAGACATATTATTTATCTTTTCCTTCCTATTGTGCCAATTCGTACACCACGGAAGCGGCGTAGCATCTATATTGTTTACTGGTTTAGTTAGTTAGTTATCAAAATACTCTGTAGTATACAAAACATTGTCTTAGTGAATTCTCAAAAACTAGGGTAGAGTCAGCCCTAGTTTCAAGAATTCCCAGAGACGAAAATAATATTATTTACCTAGATGCAATGTTAGATCTGTAAAATAGAGAAAATTGTTGTTAAGATTGTTGGTTTGAACTTTGTACCTACCTAAATAAAAGTAGACATAATAAGTCATTACTTTCAATTATTTTTATCATATAGTAAAAGTAATTAATTACATTGAAGCTAAATTATATACTTTTACCACTGGATGAGATAGAAACACAATAAATAAAGCTGTAGTAACAATAATGTACCTGAGTATACTCGTATACCATACGTACCGGATCATCGTTCCAGCATTCATTAATATAAGTGTACAGGGTGTGTTGCAATTCGAGTAATTTTTTGTAATCACCTGCCGTTGGCGTGAAGTGTATAATATTGACTGATATTTCTTTTTTGTAGTGTAGGTACAATGTTATGATGAGCGATCGTGTTCATTTATAGCATTCTTATTGATGTGATTTTAATTGGAATTAAAACTCATTTTCCGCTTTTTGAATAAGTACCTATTCTATACGCAAATTTTAAGAAACAAGAAACCTGGCGACGGTGCCCATACGACAATAATAGACTCCCACCCAAAAATAATTATGATTCATAAATTTTGTAGGTATTTAAGACTTCTGCCCATCCATTTTATGGAATAAATAAACAGGATAACTGAAGGAAATATTATTAAACACAACAAAAAGGATGTAATTTAGAAGTTTATGAAACAGTAACATCACATATTTTTAATGTAATTATGCTCTTCCACTTCGACAGCATCATTACTTACCAACAGGTGAGATAGTGGTAAAATGCATGCTTAAAAATACTTGAGAAAGAGATTAAAAATCAACCTGTATAATCTCTACAACAGTGTTTCGTAAACAAAAGTTAAATAAAATAATTAATAAATATAAAGTATATTGTTTTCTTGTTATGGAAGTTTAAAATAAACGTTTAGATAAAGATCCGTAAACATTGAGGTGAACGGTTTCTACGCAATTTATGGCAAACTGAACTGTTTACCTCGTGGAATTACGTAGCACGTAGCAACATATTTTACGCAGTTTTTTCAACGTCGATATTGTGCTTTGAGTCTGTGACGTAGTCAAACTTACGCTGGAGATTTACAAAATGAGTGTTCTTTGTAGTACACATACTAAGAACCGACTTTTAGTACGTACGTTTTACTATGGAAATATTTACATTTGAATCGATGCGTATAAGCATACTTAATTTCATTACTTGTAACGATTACTGATTACATTCATGGCCATATAATTTATTATACAACAAAACGTTATAAGATAACACTAATAGCTTATGTAATCTCCTATAGATCTGGGCTAACCAAATAATTTTAATTTCTTTCACTGCACCGCTATTGTCAAACAAATAATTGAAACCACACAAAACGTAGCCACTTATAATCTTAATGAAGACGTAAACCATTTTCCACAGGCCACACATGATGTATAACCGTGAAATTTTAGAAAAATAACACTCGACAGCTTCAGAAACGCCCTCAGAGAATTATTACATTAATATATTTACCAAACACGCTCCTATTATTACGTTTTCATGTACTCGTTTGAGCATAAATTAAAAAAGTTGTCACTTTTTCTTTTGTCCCAACCCTTATTTGGTATTCATATTTGATACTTTGATAATACAAAGGGACTACGAATTTTGTAACGAAAACACACGAGAAAAACCTGTTTTACCAACAGACTATGCTAAAGGTACAAATTGTGAAAGAGGCAATTGTTGATACAATGTTGCTATCTGTTGCGAACAGACCGAAGAACATTCAACTCTTGCGCACAAGATATAAGCGTCCTATTCTAATGAAGTCCTGTGGATCACTTCAATTATGGTCATATTGAATGAAATATGAGTTAAGTGAGGGATATCAAAGGGCGACGCGGGGCTGTTTATGAAATGTGAACTTTGAAATATGTACGGTTATAGTGCACCCTTTTTTAATTTGTACTAAACTATGAACCGTAGCAAAATGGGGTCTCCAAAATATGTTAGAGAGCGACCGGTTTTTTGTCCATCGCGCATCGGTCGATATTTCGCTAGCAACTATGTATTATTGGATAATTTGTGACTATTTCGTTCGGAATTTTCGTGTTTCTTATTGCTTCCGCAACGAATTTCGTGCGACCCAAAAGTCGAATGATTGAACCTATCGGGCATTTGCCGGCAGCGGCCGACTCCAATTTAGTTTTTCGGATTAGATACGGCGAACATAATAACATAATTGCTCTAATAACAGACCGCTCGACGGTGCTCGCCGTGCCTTACAATTCACTTTCCAAATTGGTTTATTTTTTTACCTTTGCTCTGTCTAAAACTATTATGATTTATTATCAAATTTTCGTGCAGGCAAATTACGGTCTCGTTTTTCGTAAATAATCGCGTCCCTTTCTAACAGAAAGCTACATGTAATAACAGACTGAGACACCACAACAACTATTGTTTCTTAGTGAGCCTTACGGCGGCGTACATGGCTTCAACCTATGGATGAAATGATTTACGGTGCTTTTTCTAATTTACTATGTAAAATAATAATTAGTTGGATTAACATGTGGAGCATTTTTAACGTCGCTGAGCTTATTAAAACCTTCAAGTTTATTAATTATAAAGTCATTCCTTTACGGAAGCTTCGTATGGGGATAAAAATAGTCCTAACTTTATTAACTGTCAGTAGCAATTAATAATATCAACATAGGTAAAATATAAACACAATACAAAGGTTGTTTAAATTTGAACACGAAATTTGGTGATGAAATAATATTCTGAAATGTAATTCAACAGCATTTTGTTTTGTGCAAATATTTAGTAGAAACTAAGCTAAACAAGAGTAGCTACAGCCGTCTGAAATGGTGCAACCGACAAATGTTCATGACATAGCGGTTGCATTATACATGAGACCTGCCACTGTGGCATATTTACATATAAAAACTTACTTTCCACATTTCTACTGTGAATACAAATATACCTACCTACTCGTATATCATTCAATAACCGGTTTTTTGGGCTGTTTTCTCAGTAGAAACAATTAAAACTTCAATAAAATAGGATATGACATCGATCACAACTTGTATTCGAAATGAAAAGCTTTTTAGTTCGAAGGTAAGAGTAAATAAATTGCACCCAAAGAATTAGGGCTGCCTCATGTAGGTACTATGGGTATAAATTAAGAAGTATAAAATGTCTTCGACAGAATATTAGTATCTATCTTTGTGTATTTAAACTTAGGTTTTATAATTCAATTATGCCACTTTGAGCTTCCTTAAAATGAATGAAAATACGTGTATTTATCGAATAACAATAAAACGTTTTTGTACCCAACTACAGGTTTATGTATTTACCGTGTAGATATTTACGTTCTCTAGGGTTGGCACAAGACTACGCTGATACTATGACTCTAAAAATTTGGAATTTGTGACGTGCTATAAGGTTTTGACTTCTAGGCAAAAAAGAGAGCTATGCTATCACACAAAATGGCATAATGGGGTTCTATAGTTAGGTAGGTACTTTAAAATTTAGTAGATAAAAGACTTATGAAAATTTTGTGGGTATAAGTATAAAAAAAACACTGCAGAAGCGCGTAATAAATGTCTATGTAACATAATTCAGTATCCATTTTTTTAGTAGCTATAAAATTGTTACTAGTAATAGTACTCAAGACTCGTTCGATCAGACACCCGTAATAAGTAATAAAATAGTCGAATGAGACTGTTAATTGTATTATCTTAAGTTATATACTGGATGCTCATTGCTCATACAAACGAAAGTTATCCTACAGCGGGTGTGTTCATGAATATTCTGATGGAGGGCTCCACCTCTGTATAGATATCGCGCGTGGTGAAGCGGAAGAGACCTCCGACAAAGGACTATGACAATGAATCGGAGCACCCTTAGGGTTGGATCCACGTAATAATGACAATATTTGCATTATTTTTCGTTATATGAAACAAATGGCAAAAGGGGATTACTCATGTGATTTTTTTGCGGACATGAATATCCATTATTTGGTTACGTGATATTTATGCTTTTAATTGTTTAAGCATGTTATTTAGTAGAAAAAATGTGAGATGCATAATTCAGCAATATTTAATCCACAATCAAAACTTGCGTAACGACTTAGGTAAATAATACGATTGTCAACCCTAGGTGGGGTTGGCGCGCGCGTCCAACACAGCGGCCCGGACACGTTTCAGGATCATGAATTATGGCGCGAGCCGATGTGACTTTTCAATTTGAAATCATCAACCTGGAATTAATTTCATTTTTGATTATTATTTCTGTTATCTATACGCGGAATCGCGCAATATGCGAGTTTTACATTATTGCCACTTCGACAAAAATATTTTGTGGCAACGTACCGCGGATATCGGTAATTTAATTTTGTATAAACCTTTTGTTTTAATCGGCTCGGTATATTGTGAAACTGCAGTGTGCTAACCGCAGACGATTCGGTTTGTATTAAATAAATAACTACTCAATTCATTTCGCATTACAACGATATTATTTGATACTGTTTGAAGTAGGAAGCTACTGAAATGTATGCACTCTAAAATGCTGTACAATACATATAACAATTTGAAGTGGTAAAAATAAATGTTTATTTGTTACGACTAATAGACATGTGAATAAATTACGTAGAAAACATAACTAAATCTATCATTAAACCAAAAAATAGTGTTCCGGGCCCGTTCAGAATTCATTTGTATCACACAAATCTGTCACTGAAGTCAACGGTTAGTCGGTTTCTGTAGGCGCGACTATTCATAGTCGACACTAGTCACTTCCCCGCGGACCGTTGACGAAAACCGAACCGAAATAGACGGTACACCAATAAATTAGAAAATAAAGCTTCAGTTTTATTTTTGTGGAGTCCGCGGCGACTTTTTATTGTGATTATCGGGGGTGTTCAAAAATTTTCTTCTCGATGCAGGGGTCGTCGACCCGAAATTCTTCCTATAATTCAGTGACGTCTAATTTAAAATGTTGAGTGACTCAACTGTTGGTTTTCAGTACGATCAGTGTGTTTGTCTCTTATTTATACTAGCGCAAGTAGATAAGCAACCACACGATAAATTTGTTTTAATGAGTGCCAAAATAGTTTTTCACTATTACATTCCAACATAATATTAATGTAAATGTTTTCACTATGTTAAATATTTGAAGATGAGTTTACAAGAAGAATATGTTACATTTTGCCAAATTACAATAACTTTAAACGGGTATCGTAGTAAGATGTAGAACTTCCTAAACAAACGGCTAAGACAACACACATTACGAGGATACATCCAAAACGTTTCTCCAAAAACTCGCGCTCAAATCCCAAGAGAGGGACCTTATAACAAAGCTAATATTAGACAATCATTTCCTGTCAAAAGGGAGGCGTTCACTCCCTCCCCAGTGGATCGCAGGAGGCCGGGTGAGCAAAATACCTCCTCGTCTCACCAGATTTCGCAGCCGCCGTGTTACAGTATGAATCTGAATTCTTATTTTTTGCCGTTACAGTGATGAATGGATTTTTAATATCCACTTGCATTTATCTGGACTCTGGTTTCTTTGACAGAACATGTTAGTATTGAGCTTTTTGTTATCTATCACTCGTTGCCATTAACTTATATGTATGTAGGGACACGTCGGATGTTTTAAAAAACATTGGAAAAATAAATGTCGCCGTCATGTCGAAAGTATAGTATGGACAGGCAACAAGACATCAGCATCCAGACGTCTCAATACTCAAGGCTCACGGTCGGCAAAAAACTTGGCGGTGGCTCTCACGGCACGACTCTATTACGAGTCGGCCGCGAATAAATAAAACATGACGGGCCCTTCTCACGTACACATATGTAGGTACATATTGTTTATGTATGTGTTGCGGATGTTAACTGATCTTGATTCGGCGTATGTGATTTGAGGTGCTTTCACCGCGAGCTTTGGAAATGTTCGGATAACTAGAGCAATTATTTTCTCTATAGAGATCGTAAATATAACAGCTCTAAGTCTCACGAGCTCATATTTGCAATGTTAAAGAGAAAGCAACAAAATTTAATGAGAGATTCTGTAAACCAATTTTTCTGATCCCCTTTAGAAAATAATTATCTAAGACATAAGACATCCAAGTCTAAATTCGGATGCCTAAACATTTAAATCTAGATTCTAATTACATTTAATTGAAGCAATTGAAGCATTGTTGGACGAATATAATAAATTTACTCTGAAACTGTCGTAAGAGTGTGTTTTCAAATACGAATAAAACTGTATAACAATTGAGTCTTTACAGAGAACAGTTTCTTTTTACGATCGAGTAATAACGTGACATTAATGTAAGCTCGAGCTCAGATGAATCGAAAATAAAGCTTAGACGAGTTTAACAGTTTTATCTAGTGAGTTACTAAACGTTGGTGGATTTGTGATCAAATAACCTCAATCATTGAGTGATTTATGGTGGATAATGGCAGGTTATAGATGACATCACTAGGTTTTCGTGTAGCACCGTGTGTGGCATTAACGCATAGGTCAACTAACTGCCAGACAACTCTTGCGCAGACGACAATAAAAACATACAAGCGCATCTACGCTACATTAACGTGCTCGCCATAGTTGGCACCTTGCAAACTCCACCCGCTGGCAACAACTACACATATCACAAAATTATCAATAGTGATGGATATCACATTATTATCAAAGTCAATGGAACATAAGAAACAAGACTATAAATAATATGAATTGCTTTTTTATTAATGAAGCGAAATTAGATATCATCCGAGTAGGTTTGCATTCAGTTGGCTGTTGTTGTAAATGAAAACGAATTTCCTGGTTTGTCTTTTGAATTAATGCCTCAACTTACTAAATATAATATACTAGTAGCTATCGGATTAAGGTGTTCTTTATAAAGTGATTCAAAAGAAGCCAAGAACATAACACAGTCAATTTAAATTAGATTTATTGCTCTCACGTTTTACGTATGTGTCTGACGATTAATGGTAGCTGTTGAAGTAAAAAATGCTATTAAATAGTGATTTGCATTATAAGGACAAATTCCTTGTAACTGGAGTTTGTAGGCTGATAATATATTATTTTAATCGATTGTGTCAATGTCTGATTCAATTAAAATCGATAAACTTACGATGCGTCACTACATACCATAGATCCTATATATTTTAATCGCAGTCACGGTGTTCTCCTTCTATTATTGTTTTTCGAATTTCGGCTACAAGACAGATGGTAACAGCGGCGGGGAATTTGTAATACAATGGCCGCCACAATCCCACCAATGATAGCTGGCACGGTGCTCTCCCGGCTGTTCCTTTGCCTCAGTCTACTTGGCACTCAATAACTTTCGCTGGGTACCTACGTCGTAAGTGGCAGGAATAATTTGTGAGTTTACCGCGACAATGTTGGTTATTGATCGGTTTTTTGCTCGACCAAGCTTGTATATTAAAAAGAAATCATTTGGATTCCGGCGACCTACAGAAATTTCAATAGTCAGACAAGACAGATTAAGCTGGTTAACAAATGATGTTTTTAAAATTACCTACTAAAAGATGAAGGCAAAAATTAACGAGAATTTTAATGCTTCTTTTAAATATTGAACAGAAAATAGTTTATGAAGTTTAGCTTGAAACGTAAGTATTACACTTATAGAATCCAAGGCAATCCATTAAGCGTGCCATGAAGAATCTGTTATGACAGCACTATCCAAGTGGTGGCATAATGTGTCAGGACTAGATGTACGTGCTACGACGAATATTTATTTATTTATAACACTGAGGGGCTGTAAATTAGCAGTGAATTTACGGCGAGGCGGAGAAATGATCGCGCAGTTTATTTTCGGCGTATGCGCGTGATTTAAACAGTTCCCTATGTTCTGCCGTTAGAAATTGAAGCCGAACGAAGACGTATGTGGTTTAGGAAGTGAAATTTTATACTCTTATATTATTAGTCAAACTAATTAGAATATGATAATTAATAAGACTCCCAGTAGCGGTGTTGCTTACATTTGCATCAGGAAAGTATAAATTTATATTAAAGTTTGACTTTCTCATTATTTTTGTCATCTACGAGTATAACAGCAATTGATTTTGGGTAAAAAATGCTCTACATATTAATATTTCGTATCGTAGCAACTTTCTAAACTTTATTTATTATCGTAAGCATTAATTAATCGAGGACAAAGGAAGTTAGGTGACACAGAATTTAAATATAAAACATGTTTTGCTACTTGTTTACTTTTAAAATCTGGTCTGATGCCCTTAGTTTCTATCCTGTTGACATCTGTAGAAGCATTCTACAAGCTCAGTACTAATAGCAAGAAATTTTATTTCTATATGTGATATTTGCGTAAACTGTCAACAATATCATAGATACTACCTAGTGCATATCATTACTACAACAGCTAACTCGGAGATGACTGAACATGTTTTTAATCATTTTATTATTCACTTTTTTATTGTATAGGTATTTAGCCTATCAATTGACTTTACCTCACTAGGTGGTAAAACGCTAGGGTATGCTATATTCAACCTAAGGTAAGGATCACGTTTAATACAAGAATCATTTTACCTATATTTTTATGAGAATAACCGATAACTACTAGATTGTCGCTAAGTCACGAAAACAACATAATATCTTGTCCATTTAATATCATCTGATAGACGTGATCTCGATCCTTTCCGAATTTGGCCAGCTTAGAATGTTGGTCACTCTACAATAAACACAAACAGATATAAAATATTTTACATTGTGTTATGGAGTGTGGAAAATATATTAGATGTCGTTGACATGTTAATCCGTTCTTTTTTATGGCGATGAGTAAGTATGGTAGTCGACCGATTAATTTTAAAATTATACGGAATTTTGAGAGAAACACAATATACGGATATACAGAACAAACATTGTTATACATAAACAACAGCTTTTGGCGTTTAAAACATCGACCAAGTTTTAAACGATAAAGTCTATTCTTACCTGACAAAGTCAATTCTGCGAAAGAATTGGTAGTATGATATCTAACAATTGCTTCATTTTAGTTGCATCTCGTAATCGTGTTTGTAGAAAGCTACTTTTTATCATCACACTATTCACCGTATTTTAAAACCAGAATGGTCGCGTACCTACTGTGTGTGCTACTACTAGGTACCACTCTCAGATTTTGCGATAGTATCACAGTACTTCCGCAATTGGGTGCCTTCCGTCATTTCTACTAGCCTTTAGTGCAGGAAATGTCTTAATGTAGATCTGTTGATTAGATTATGGCAAAGTGGAATTGAGAGTCATAGACTTTGATCTTGAAAAATAATATCTAATTTAATCTTCTCCTTTTTTTTCCTAGCCTTTCTCCCATTTCATTTGAAGTTGGCTCTACTAATACAGCTGCGCGGGTTGCGGTTGCAGGTTGTCTCTTTTGACGTGACAACGTCTTATAAATTGGTTTGCCGGGTGACACTTCAAGAAACTGCGTTACGCTCCGCTCACGTTATGCGCTCACAATGAGAGCGAGTGAGAGGCACGCGTCCCTTCCACTCGGGCATGGTTAGCCCGCCTAAGAGCGAGAGAGACAGACATAAAAATTATTTTACCACTCAAAGTCGTTGTCACGTAAAACTTTCGCCCGTATACCGACTTTACAGGCAACCAATTTTTTTTCGTATCTGTACACGTCTTATAATTATTTAAACATCTCCAAGCTCCCTTCACTATCACTATCTATTCCTTTTCTATACATCCGTAGTTTTTGAATGTCTCAGACATACCCTGTTTATAATTTTTCTTTGAACGAAAAGTCTGTTTTGACCAAAAAATGCTTTTATTGGCCACCTTGCGCTCTTTAATATGCATGTTCTTGTTGTTGCTTATATTATAGCGGAAAGGAATTATTTATTCCTAAGGTACGCAAATGTCTACCTCATTTATCTTCTCTTTAATTTCTAATATCAATTTAGTTTAATCCACCTGCACAGAAGGTGCTTTCTGGGCATATTTATGTAAGTAATGCATCGTAATTTCCTTGTAAGTGGCTTTCTAAAACGTTATAGAAAATTATTACCCATCTACAGTGCCTATTACGTAAACGTATTTCTTTTATTAACAGGTTGTGGTCTCGTGTCATAAATTCGAGCGTATGTTTGCGTGCAGTTGTTAGGTCCTAGGTTTGATTTCCGCGGGTATGCTGGGCTTTTTCTGTTAGAAATTTCATAGTAGCAATACGGAGTCGGCCGAAATTGCATATTAAACGATGATAGACTTCTTGGTCGAACAGTTTAGATAACGAAGTTTTTATGTAGGTACCTAGTTTATTTCTGCTTACTCCTTTTAGGATAACGGTGTCAATCAATTATTGACCACAGCTAAAATAGGCCTCTCCTAATGTGCGTTATAACACCCGTTTCTCCGCTTATCCCAGCTACCTTTTATCAGTTTATCAGTCTCCACTGTTTATATAATATTTTTAAAAGGTTTATGAGCTACGACAACACTAACTTAACCCCTATAATTGCTCGGTAAGTATACAGTGAGAATACAATTCACTGTCAAGTCAGTAAACATACACTTTCTTGTTGAATGTGTTCGAACATTTCTCTAACCTTTACAAACATACTTATTACAAGTACTTTACGATAACGATCGAATGAATGGTATAATCGTGAATGTAGATCATTAGGAGCAAAAACAAGATATAGGTATGCTACTATAGATGTAAATAGCACTATTAAAGAATAACTTTGGGCGCTAGTAAGTGGTTACGCGTATTCTTAGACAGTTTAATGTTTCCTGAACCCATTCAAAATAATAAACATTTAATATCAGGGTGATAAACAAATGCGGTTCTCAAAACTTGGAAATAAAAAAAAATGCCTTTTTGTATTAAAAATCAACTTTTATTATAAAATGAAACAAAAGGATCGTATTATGATTAGATTTTGAGATCAAAACGTTAATTTGGAGAAAATAGGTCACATTTTCATTTTTCCGTGTCCACTCAAAAGACATAAAAATCCACAGAAAAGATAAAGTTAGGTCTTAACGTAATAACAGACTTATCAAAACTCTGTAAACTTACACATGGTAATCCTTAGAGTGTACATTATTGCTTAACATTAAAAACAAAAAAAGGCATACAATAATCTCAGTTTAAAAAAATATAAACAAATTATCCACGGAAGAGATAATCTCTTCCGTGGATAATTTGTTTTTATTTTTTGTGTTTTATATAGACTCAGGAGCAGGCAAACTTTGTATAAATTCTCCTTCAGGTCTTTCAGGTCACCCCTTTCTTTCTTCCTGTGGTATCTTTCTCTATCCTGCTTACTGGACTAAGAGCCCGTGAACCCCAGACTTTCGTTATTTTATAAAAGCTAAAAGTTTGACAGCACATGCTCCCAATACAGGTAAGAACGATGGCCCATTATGAAGTTCGGGTCATAGTGGCTTTGGCAGATAAACGGTACTAAAGTGTAGCAAGCGCAAGGCAGTGGGTGCGAGTGAGACGGCAAGTCAGGTCTATTGCGACCCCTCACTGCGTATATTATGGAATTATAAAACTGGAATTCTAATTCCAATTTTGGGTTTATTGCGATCCCTCACTGCGCATGTATTGGCATTATATAAATGGAATTATAATTCCAATTGTGTAATTCCAATACATGGGCTGTGAAGGATCGCAATAGACCTGACTCGCCATGTCACTAACACCCACTGCCCTGCGCTCGCTCCTACAGCTACCCTTTAGAACCGTGTATCTGCCAAAGCCACCATGACCCGAACTTCATAATGGGCCATCGTTCTTATCTGTATTGGGAGCATGCGCTGACAAACTTTCAGCTTTTAAAAAATAACGAAGGTCTGGGGTTCATGGGCTCTTGCTCTATACGTATTTCTTCCTTTTCCGTCTCGTTTAGTTTTTGGCGTGCTCGGCGCATACTCATCTTTTTTTGCTCACGTCGCCTAATCTTTTTCTCTTCATCGCTTAACTGGAGCTTGGATCTAGATGTTCGCGGCATTTCTACCTGAAATATGTTAAAATCCCACATATACACACCTCTTCATGCATATAAATCAAGCAGGGCACAGCAGTACGTAATTTCCCATGCACCACAGCAAAGAAAGAAAAAAACATTCAAATAGTGTAGGTAGGTACTAAAAACGCCACGAAACTTCCTTTCAAGTGTTCAGTTAGTATAAAATTTATTACAAACAAATGAAGAAGCTTAATGAAGATCACTTCTGTGGACGTTTACCCTTCGGTGGACATAGTGTCCACAGAGAAGTTTGTCCACGGAAGGGTAAACTTATCATAAAATACAATGCAAAATACAAAATTTTGAGGTTAGTAAACAAGTCATACGGTTTTTACAAATGGCCACCGATATCACACAAGGAAAATAGCAACAAGTATTTTTCATGATAATACTTACCTAAATAACACTGTAACAGAAAAGTTGCAACGATCTTTGTCATAAATTACAAAGAAACACTTATTTAAACAAAAGTTTATTTGATTCTCACGCAGAGCAAAGCCACCACTTTAAATTGCAAGTTTCAACTGACAGCTAAACAGTATTGCCAACAAAAATAAATTAAGTCGTGTTACGTTTCGTTTATTCAGCAACAAACGTATATTATAGTCAGTCCACGGAAGGGGATGCAAGAACTGATAACATGATGTTTATAATGTAATAACTTCCATAATTACGTGGATTATTTTTACCATGGTTATTTTTATGTAACTATATAATATTGGTAACAAAATTAGAGATAAATAAATTGAAACTTTTCGCTGAGAATATTTTTAATTTGTACATAAACTTATGATCATGGACTGGGAACAGTCCACAGAAAGGGATGTAATCGATATTTTTTATTTTTTATTTTTGGATAATCAATAAAAGTAACTCTTTTAAAAAGTAAATTAGTAGTTTATTCATTATATTACATTTTTTCACTAAAATAATAATATATTTAGGGCTTTTTCATTTATTTTTGTAACGAGCACAGTTTTTTTGGATGTTCTGTTTATGACCCATCAACTAGATTAACACTTGTTGATGTTTATAAAATCGGTTAATGTGCTAATTATTGGCATTCAATAATGATGGATAGCTTGCAAACAAATATTTGAAGTGTAGATTAGTGTCTATGGTCGGTTTACTGTAATAATGTGCCACCTGCCTGCTACTGACTACTTGGTAGGTATGTTTGCTTTTTGCTGTAATAGTTTATCTGATTATCAACAACTATGGTTGGTTATGGTATAGTATGGGTTTTATCATGTTGATTAAATACCTACATGATTCCTTTCATTTGAAAAAAGAAACAGAAATACTTACATTTAGTTTCATAAGATGAAGGTAATCGGTTAAAAAATAACAATTGCAAGCTGCCTCAAATACTAATACGAGTATACCTGGTTCTTTATTGCTATAAGTAGCACGGTACTGACTTTTTCTTATTTCGATTTAAAATTTACACATCTATACATTATTAATGGTGTAAATTGTATTCAATTACAGAACCATAATGCACCTTCAAGTAGGTACATTGCTATCAACAAAGGAATTGTAAGTTTGAAACTTTTTTTGGAGTTCTGCCCATTTTTTGTATCAAGATTTACTTTCTAATTAACTTACTTTGATAGGTATTTACAAAGTAAACTGCTATTACTTTATCCCCTTAAATATACTTTTTATTTCTTAACGCAGTTTTTTTTAAGTTAAACGATACACTTACGATATGGTTGGTTTCGTAAAAAGTCAGCTAAAGGAAATACAATGTAAGTTAATGTTACTTTAAATCGATACGGTGTTGAAATAAATGACTAAACCATTTACTTTTTATATTTTTACAGTTGCTTAGATTATAATCGTGACACCTTGTACAAAGGTTAATACGTTTCTTTGCTTTCTCACGTTTAGTACCGAACCTTCAACTTTTAAAATGTCGAGGAGACATGTGCATAAATACCTAATGTCGTGCGTTAGATGCATGATAGGTTGGTACCTAAGTATTATTTTTAAATTTAGATGAAATTATTCAATGATAAATATTAATAGATATCAAAATGTAGACCACAAATACAAAAAAAATATGGGGTTCTGCACTGTATGTAGCGGCATTGTTGTGAAACCAAATACTACACCAGGGTGGCAACATTGTCTCAAGAGAAGAAGTAGGAAAAGGATAGGTACACGAAGTCTATTATTGTCACTCAACTTTCAAACCATTCAAGGTGTATGATAAGATAAAAATTCGATTCAATGCATAGTCATTGTACTTGTAAACACAAAAGAATATAATATATGCTAGCAAATTCTAGAGCGAGGCGCGAACACGCTGCGCCGGCCTGGTGACATGCTATCGCAGGGCCACGTTCGTACGACATAAATCACCGACGGCGCTTGTTTTACCAATAAAATTGATTCTTTCACAAATCGCTGGCCCAACAAACGTGAACTCTTTAAATTCTATATTTTTGAATTCGTTTGTACGTGAATAGTCCATTTCAAAATTCGAAATTCAGTTAAACTATTTTAACTTTAAAATATATAACATGCCCTCAAAAATAGTCATTTTAACAACATCGCAAATGAAAAGTATAATTTTATTCTGAATCCGTTAATTTTTTTTTTGATAATGATGCTATGAAATATCACAATCAAATATCAGTAAATCTCTTTCATAAACTAGTTTCAAATTAAATTAGTTTCTGTTATACGCCTTAACAACATTACGACATAAAGTAGCTATATTTCATCAACGGACCATCAAATATAGCAGACAAAAAATAAATCTTAAAAAAACTTGTTTTTAAAATCGCGAATTATACGCCAAAACGATAAATCAATGCGTTCACATTCGATATCAATGGCGTCGCCCCATGAAACGGGAGCTATTTATCAGATTATATAAAAGTGCACGCGTGCCCAATATTGATCAATGAAAAATCATTGACAATTTATCCCTTATTTTTGATAATGATATATCACTATCTGATAAATAATGCATCGATGCTAATAAAGGACTGAATATCGGTTAATAGAATATTAAACCACGATAGATCAAATCACGACATTGTCTGCATTATATCTGCATACATAATGACTGTGGTTATCGGTTTTACGGTCGTTTAAAGATTTGATGCACTTCTCTATTTATTATTTTTGAACTGAGTTTTAAATTTGGATCAACTTCGTTGATAAAATAATGTATATCGATATAGTTCTTCCCTTTGTAACAACTAGTTCCGTTAACAAATAAATATGCGTAAAGATTCTCAGTTTGGACTACATTAGTATTTTCATCATCATCTGAGTCTTTGCTCAAATCAGATAGGGTCGGTATTTCGGTCATCGAAATTCCCATGAAGGGACTTCCATCTGACTCTGGCGATATATTTTCTATTCGATGCTTATTTAGTAAGTCTACCGATTTTTCACTCTTTTATCGATATATCCAAATTCAAATATATTTCGAGATCTCCATGTGCTCGGTGTCTCATCTCTTTGTCTTTAATACACAAAGACACACCCACGCGTTTCAAACTTCAAGACAAAATGTGTGCAGTCAGTTGTTTCACATACCTAACTGTCTAAGTGCGACAGGGTCCGTTTGTCCCTAACGATATAAGATACAGTTAGTAAAGCGAGCTTCTCTAAGTAGTTCAGTGGTATGGGCTTTATTATTTATTATACGGAAAACAGAACAAACTAACCAAAAGTGTCCACGGTACGGAAGCAGCAGGACGCAACAAAACAGAGTGGAATAAAAGAAAATAGAATGACGCGTGTTGTAACAGTGAAACCGTGGAGTTGTTTTCGTGTGAATACGTTTGTTTTTTTATCACTTTATATTTAGCTTATTCAGCTAGGTATTTCATTCAGAAAGTTCATATAAAATATTCAGTCTCATGCAACTTTATCTTGCTGTGTTGAGAATCATTCATTATAGATAACATTTTTATTTAGAATATAGCTCTGTATCTTTTTGAAGCGAAAATGTGAAAGGAAGATCTAAAAAGGAAAGCTTGACAGGAAAATGAGGCAAAAAGAGTGGCTTGTACTCGCCTTGGCAGCGCTGTGTGAAATCTCTAGAGACGTGACAGTACTCGCACTATGTCGCAAATATGTAGTAAACCAAGTTTTATACATATGTATCGGTTTTAGGCTGGATTTCATCGATAAATATAAATTTTATTCAATAAATTTTATTGAATAACGTTTATATTATTACAGAACGGATTTTCACTGATGAAATTCAGTCTTAGTTGTTGTATTAGGTACGAGCATTAATAATTAGTGTATAATTGTATAATTAATGATTACAAGTTGTTTATGTAGATTACGTTTGTAATTCCTTATGTATTTGAATCGAAAAAAATCGTGTAATCATTGTCGTTTTAACAAAAATAGATGTAAAACAAGTTTTTACAATTTCTATCAGTCTAGCTGGTCCATTCGGCCAACGATCACAATGCGAAAGTTTCTCGCTCGCAACACATATGCGGCCATTTCGTTTATTTTTCCTCCATTTTCCATTTCCACTAAAACGAAAGCGACTTTCCACGGCGACTTTCTCCACTGAAAAGCTGCGAGGAATTGTGGTAAAATAATAATAAAAAAAAAACAATGAACGAAGAGAAATGGAAATAAAAATTTGCTTTGTCATAAATCATGAAATGCTTCCGGCTGGTTGGTTTATTACAAAGAAAGTTTGTATCAATGTTACGAAGCTTTTATTGTTCATGAAGAAATGAAAATACAGCTAATTGTAAAGATGTGGATGGTGTGTTGTTGGTTCAAAATAATATATGGATGAAGGGATCGTATCTACTACTGCCTACTGCTGGTAGGCTTTAGAATGTCGATAAAAATAATGAACGCCATGTTATAAGATGAAATTATTCCCGCTAAAGTAAATAGGCGTGTACGAAACAAATCTGCCATTGTAGGGTATTGTGCATAAACGGAAGAGCTTAAGGCATCGCTCGACACAAATCCCTAGCGGAAAGATTCCATTAAGAAAATCAAAAAAGGTCTGTTCAGTTCACGGGCTGCGACTATTTTCATTTAGCAAAAACAACCCATAAATTGTCATCTTAACGAGATTTCTGTTTTTGCAGTATTCGCACCCTCGAGCGTTATACTAGCAGTTTGGTGTTGACTGTTACGTACGGTATTGCATGGATTTTTGAATCATCATTCATCACTTTATGTAAAATGACATTCGAACACAAATAGAGCAGTTGACTGTCAATTCAATTTGATTCATACCTGTTCTTTTTTTAAAAATGACTTCTCCAGCAAAATCATTGAAAGGTGCCACGATTATCGAACGAGTTCCAAATGAGCCAGTTGACAAATAAGTCGATTAGAGCTCGAATCGATAAGCCATTTTAGTAATTTTATTACAAATGTTAAAACATTTATTATATTTACATATTACATATTATATTATATATATTATTCTATTTAATATATTTATTTTATATATAGATAAAAAATTAGTCCCGACAGGGCTGTAATAGTTAACATAGTATTGTGGCATATACTCAAATGATAGCTGTCGGGCATTTCTTGAATAGTACCTGTATTTTATGTAGTTTTTGAAAATAAATTCAGATAAACATCTATTAAAGCTTCTGTAGGTACACAGTTATTTCCTTCGTCTATTTGAGTTTGTAGATATAAGTAGTAGGTATGTGGTTTGGCACGCCAAACAGCGCATGCGTGTCAAGACATCAGACGCTGCGCGCGAGTGCGTGCAACCGCTTCGGGTTATTTATTGCCTTACTGATGAATTAGTTCTGTTTATATAGCACCTTTGCATTCGAGGGTTGACTTTAAAATGCAATGAATATGTTATTGAGTTTTTATTGCTTAAATTTACAATTCATTACCTACATTGGTATTCCGAATTAATTAAACTTTTTTTTTCAGTAGCAATAAAACTTGATTGACTTATTGAGTTATTTATTTTCTTTTATATACTCACACCTGTACATTCCTGGCAGAGTTGACAAATGTGTGCTAACTTTTTTGATCCCAATTTTAAAAGGGCTGTTGCTATCAACTAGGCACTTATGCCAAACTCCATGTTGCTATTATACTCGCTATCACTATTGACATAGTGATAATACAAAAATGAGTATGTGATATACAACTAATATACAACCGAAGAAGCATTTAAGAAGAAAAAGAAAGTTAAATTATTATAATATCATTTCCATCAGCAATGAATTTATTAAACCAATACAGTATAAACGATCAAACAATAATCGAAACACTACATGATATTACTACCAGTGAACTAGAACCATTAGTAAACATTCGCGAACTCAAACTGGAATAAACTCGAGAATATCATAATTAAAGTGCCGTTTCACAGTTCGGGTCCCGTCACGTGATACCGTTGCCCAAATTATCCGGGCCTCGTGTCATCTTGTCCCAATCCAATATGGCGCCATAAATCCTCACTGGGGGAGACGGGGGCCGCGGAGGGGGTACGTCACTCAAACTTTCTCTGTACTCCGTCTTACGCTCTCTCGTCTCGGTCTAGGGGTGGGTACGGACAGCCCCTCACACGTACATTTTTTATTTTACGCGGTCACGTCGCGTTGACGGGTTGAATTGTATTTTTTTGTATTATAGTGTTGTGCGTATTGTTATCGATTTGTTCTTTTTCTTTAAAAACTTATGACAGAAATCATACGTAGGTAGGTATCTATTATATTTATATAAATACCTACATCATGATTATTATAGATTTATGAAGTGTTAGTATTTTTTTATTTTGTGTTTTCTTTTATTTGTATTTTGTATTTTGCATTTGATCAATATTATCGATGCTGACGCTACATGCCCTGAGGTGCCGTGGTACGCTTCTAAGAATTCTCGGATAGAGTTCGAGCATCGGGATGAGTAATCTCTTTTGTTTTTCTAAGTACATCGTATTCAGCCACCGCGCGATTATCGGCTTGTTTTCCACACTTTACCTTTTAAATAAAATGGTTTTTATTAAACATCTGCTCGCTTGAGTAAGTGTATTTGTAATTTGAGAACGTAATATAGCGTTAAAAAGCTTTTTCAGTTAAGAAATTTTGACTGCGTTGCTAATTTTAGTTAACTGGAATGGTTTCTGTTACGTAAGAATTTGTTATGTGGCCATATTCACATTGCGGATACCAAGACACCTATTTGAATATCAGATAGAATAATAATACATACGACCTACTTGAAATTTATGATGGTGCGAATATACGACACATTACCGTGGTTGTCGCCACAGAACATTCATACGGCATAACTAGAAAATTATGTGTATTATAACTTAAAATTTGTATTTATTAATAAAAATAACAAATATAACGCGTAATTTCTGCCAAAGTAGAAATACATGGGTTAAGCTATCTGAAAAGATAGTGAAGACATAGGTGCTGTAAATGATCTCTAAAGGAATAGGTGTTCTTCGTCCAACTGTAAAAACACAGTCCTCAAAATGTACCCATTCATGTGATACAGAAAATCATTTTTTATATAAATACATCTCTACCTACTCAGGCAAAAAAAAATTAAAATAAAATAAAATACCTACATAAAAAAAGAAAAAAAAGCTGTATGCCTAATACCTATTCAGGAATGTATAGACGTGATTAAAAGTACGAAAATTATGTGTACACATAATTTTCCTCGATCAATTACTTGTTACATACAAGCGATTGAGGAAAGGTAGCCCCTTTATTTCTCACTGGTGTTGCAATAGAGGATTAAGAGATTATTTCCGATTGGGCAATCGCGAACATCTGTGAACTACTAAGCTTTACGATTACCAATTCACATTGGCAATATAACGCCATTTTCTAGTTTGAACGCAATTTTAACACACGTTTTATAACCTCTTACAAAATAATTTTCTAGCAAGTGTTAATATGTTATTATTGTGCAAATTTGTTCGTCATTCTTACTTATCAATATAACAAAGTATATATTTATCAATGTATCAGTGTGTTTTTTTAAAGTGGTTATTAATTATTCTTTATTTTATTTATTTATTAGTTAGCTACGTGTGCTAATCTATATTTTCATGTTATTTTTATAAATAAGTAAATAAATAAAAAAGCTCTACATTTGTCAAATCTCTAAAAAACTTAATACATAGACGGAAAACTGAGCGGATTTCAGTCCTTCTGGTTGGTTTCTGCCTGTAAATTCCTGTTACGATAACTTTATCAAAACTGCGCATGATGATGTAACTAAAAATTCTATGCCATGTAAGTGGGTGTCCATGTAAGTAGATACCTACAATTTTTAACATTTAAGGTAAACACTACAGGAGCTACTACTTAATTTGATAAAATATTTTAAAAATAATATAACCGGCCACATTCAGTAATCTCACTAATGCTTGCGTGACTAGATCCTATGTGTAAGACACAAATGAACTTGCTATGTATTGAGTTTCAATAAACTGACCATCCATCAACCCGTCTTAACGCTACGGGGGGCGACTATATTAGAAAACCTTCGTCAGATGTGTCTACACCTTGCTTCTACACAAAACATATCGATATTTAGGTATACATACCAGCAGATGCTCCGGAAGTGAGCGCATCACTATTGCTGACTGGTCAATGACCATTACAATAATAACGTTATTATCAAAATAGCTATCAAATCTTCTTTATATGGAAATGTATTTATAAATAGCCGCTAATGAAATCATTTAAATAATTAAAACGTTAATTCTAGTTTTAATCCTGTGTAATTATGCCAGTTACACGAGTTATGATACCTTGCAGATTAGTGTAGTGTACTTATTTAATTAGTATAACTGCACTAATGTACACGTGTCTCTAAATATGCCTTTATACGTGTCTTCATTTTGTCTTGAATCTGCATAATTATGTTCACGAATAGTAATTATGTCTTATTATAAACTGTAGAGCGTGTCTTTAACCCAGGCATTATATAATTTAAGGATTTCGGTTTTCGTAAGGTAATTAAATATGCTGCAATTAATATATACCTATAGTTGTAATGGATATTTTTTCATAAGCAAAAACTTTATTACAATAAAGTTTTTGCTTATGAAAAAATATTAGTACGTATAGTAAGTACCAAGCCGGTTACAACCGGCTTGGTACTTACTATACGTACCTATATACTTTCTTATCACAAATAGTAACATTTTTGTCACCCTTCTTGTTCCAAGCGTTTATAGGTCACAGTGAACACTTACACCCTACTGATAAGGAGTGGTGCAAAAATCAATAAATGAAATAAACTGACTAACTACAGATGAGATGCGCCATAGAACTGCACATCTCCTTTCCGCTCCATCCATTTCTGAGTTCGTGGAACCGCACCCTTACCACAAAAATATAGCATTCGGTTGAGCAGTTAAGAAAAAAATATACCTAAACCTATTTGTGCATTCATAGATGTCTGGTCTTGGGACGGTTATCATTCCGTGGGTGTTAGAAATAACCAAAGAATGTACTTACAAATGGCAGTTGTATTCCACAACAGACAGCAACAATGGTAATTGTTTAATTAACCAACTAAGTTGGTTAAAACATTTTTATAGTGGCTATAAAAGTTGAGTGTGGCTATTATGATCACTAACCAGGCCCTAGTTAGGTGGTTTTGCTGCATGGCCTTATTTACTACCTGCTCAGGTGCTTTGTTTTATAGCGTGATGATATTTTATGACTTTTTTGTTAAGCAATAAATTGCTTTAACTGATAAAGTTTATGGATATAATGAAAGTTCTAAGGTAGAGCGTAATACGTAGAGGCATGAGCTATAACTCTATTTCTTTTTCACAAGAGGAATGTACTTATTAATAAAATTCTTATGCCAGGTCCTTTATACGGCATGAAAATGCGTTTGATGAGGCCGTCAAGTTGAGGCCCACATTATGGCACTGTCGGTGTACGTAAAGTACCCCTTCCTGAGACTTTACTTTTAGTTTACTATCAGGTGAGGTTGGTTTTTATATTGTTTTTTTTAAATATGAAACCACATAAGTTTTTAAAAGTAAAAACAATTTTTGTATGTGGTAGAATCATTTTTGTAAGTGGTAGAGCCATACTTGCCTCAAGCCAACGCTTTTCTGCATAGTCAGATAGACACTGAGAATTTTGCTTAGATGATAGGGATACTGTGAGTGTAGTATGTAATGGTACACGTAGAAAAGAAAACATCAAAATGTCGACAATGTGCGGTTGGATGAAGAAGCTGCTACCTCACGAACTCGACGACGGAGAGCGTGAATCGTTGAGCCAGTCAGCCTGTGAACACGCATGGTGTAACTTGGTAAAGGGAGTACATACCTATACCATGATCGTGTTATTTCCAGTAAATATTATAGTATAGTTATACTATGGAACGCAAAATTTTAAGAACTAGCATTGGCATTAGATTCAAGATCATGTGAAGTTGATAAGTAAAAACTAGCAAGCGGACTCTAGACTCCAAGGTGAAGGCCTTGGATGCCACAGGGGCTAACGTGAATATGATGATGATGAGTCTCTAGTGAAGCTATCAATTGCTACCTAAGTGTTGTCAACATTGTTTTTCAGGGTGATGTTGTTAAGGGGTAGTTTAGCGTGACGGTTTTTTATGTTTATAGCAGTATTTTCTGGTAGCTGAACACTCAACGATATTATAAAAGCTTGTTTTTAAAACAACAGATAACATAATCTAATCATTATTTTTGCTTTGCCTATAAAGTGTAACCTCGGAACCATTCACATGAACTTAAAAAATCCGGTAGCATGAACTTTTTGTCGGCATTTTGTAACATTCATACGTATTCAGAAGCAGTGTAGCAGGCTAATCATATACCTACTTTAAAAATAAAGATTCTTGTCGTTATCTCAGATAATATTTACAACGTCATAAATAATTCAAAGTAACGAATTAAATTCGTGAACAAAACGCAAACGGAATAATGGCGCACTTGTAATTATACTTAAAATTTTTATTAATTATGGGCATTGTTTTGTATATGCGGAAAAAATGTGTTAAAATTAGAATGCGTGAAACAAAGATGTATTTCCACCAAAACATATTTTCACTTGGGCATGTTTTAATATGAACTCTATCGAGTCCAAATAAGGGCTATGAAAAGTGAATGACTAAATTTGTACATTCGTATTCTGAGTTTCCCCGCTGGGTTTACGAGTGTAACGGGTCGTAGACTCGTGGTCCAACATTGAGTTTCGGCGAAGAATTAATTATGCAAACAAAAGCTCTAGTTATTGTGTCTTCTAACAGAGTCCAGGACATGTTTAGACGTTTTGCGTAATTTGCGGACAAAACAGTTATGTCATATGGCGGGCATTTTTTTTAAAACGATAATAGACCTTTATTGTTTGAAGTAATAAACCATTGAAGCTGCACGTGTTTAAGACCCATTATAATGTGAAGAAACCATAATGTGTTGTTTCTTGTGATAAAAAAATTTCAAGTTCAAAGATAAGTCTGTAGGTAGTAAATGCGTTTTGGAGCACTTCCAGCGCAATAATGGAAAATGTCACGGGACATTTCGATCGACACAATTTGAGTGAAAATTCATTTAGTTAGACCTATCTAGCTTTTTACTTGACTACATTGGAGAGTTATGAATCGTAACTGTCTTTGCTTTATAACTGAGAGAATTTTTTTTTCCTTAAATATTAATTATGCATGAATAACTCAGTCAGTCTATTTAGTACGTTTTCATGACTGACCAAATCGAAATATAAAAATAAAGGTGTCTTACAAAATGAATGACCCCTTTTTGGTTAGTAAGAGTTTTTTAGGTATGGACCTCACCAGTCGTTCAGCTTTGTAGTACTCTTCTATCACTTTATAGGTAGTTTCGACATGAAAATTCAAAATATATTTTTTTATTTCAGAACAAGGTAGGTAATAGGTACTGACATGACCTATAATATTAACAAATCGAGAGTTTTACTTTTAAATAAAGTGGGTTTTCAGTAAGTAATTTTTAATTATAATTTGTTGAAAAGAAACTTAAAAATGGTTACAAATATTGTTGTTTTACAACTTTGTTAATGAGATTAAATTATACAAATTTTAATTAATAGCGTTTTAAAGAATTATTATAAGTGCGTAATTTTGTAACGTCTTAATTACAAAGGCTCACTTATGTGAATTTTAACATCATGCGTGCATCTGTCCGTGCAGTTCAATTTTAATGTTATTGTGGTTTTGTTACACTATTAATTTATGGGGCCTATAAAAATATGATTAGCGCAACTGAACACGTCCCGTATTGAGACGTCAATCAGCGGGACTTTTATGGCCTCATTTAGACTATTTGAGGCCGCTTCCTTGAACCGTGACCGACCTATTTGAAAGAGCTCTCTGCAACTCCCAACTCAATATTTTTTGGAGACCACAGTAAATTGGTTGCATAACTTTTTTAACTTTGTTGCAGTAAAATACCGAGAATACTTTGTTCCGACTCGTTATGTTAGAATTTTAAAACGGGGTGCCTAGTATGACGTCGTAAATTTTATGACCGTTGTGATGACGCGTGTGAACATTTAATGACTAGGTATATAAAAAAGTCACAAGTTACCTTTACTTTCCACTCTTCTTTACTTAATCAACACTAAAAGTAAAAATTTTGAAAAAAATAATTTGTACCTATAGGAAAATTAATTATTAATACCAAAAATTTTTGGCGGTGCCTACCTAAATAACTAAAACTAAAGTCTCACATAGAAATAAGAGATATGATATAGAAAAAAAAGACCTAATATCTCAAATGTCAAAATGTGACATTGAGTGATTTGTAGCTAAGCTCCGCCTGTCCCGTGTTTCAAACATCACCGCTCGAGGCAGACAGCTGAGCTCTAAGCTTTGCAAGGGCGCAACAGTGTTGCATAGAGCTGTCCCCCTCTCTCTCATTCTATTCCAATACTTCTATTCCACTCAGCAGATAAGACTATATCCTATTCTATAAACAGCACTACCTATCGCTATACTTACCTGAGTGCTTTTGTAAAAGTTCAACGTTTCTATGCAGTTTGTATGTAAAAAGATTTGGTGAGAACAACCTTTGTATGGAGTATTTCGCGATCTTGTATTATTTTCCTACCAATATCTTACGGTGACTGACGTGTTTATTGAATAACTTCGAAATTTCCGTTTCCTTTATTATGAAATACAAGAATAGAGATTGCTTGTGAAGTAATAGGTAAGCATTTTTTATTGAGTATTTTTCCTAAAATTGTCACATACCCATTATGGGATTAAAGATTCAGTTATTAGGTAGTTAGAGTTAGTATACATCGCCAAGCGTTCCAAATATTCATATACCTACATTTTTAAAAACGAACCGAATTGGGGGTGGTTATGTTAGATTCGAACCGACTACAACCGCACGCCGTCTCGGGTCTCAATTACTGGGGTGTATAGTTTACCCAAGAGGCATTTCCCTTGCAGCATTAACTGGGCCATTTACGGTTTTAAGATGGTCCTTTAGTAAGAATATTAATTATCTAGTGTGATACCGCATAATATGCAAATCATTTCGGTATAATAAATTAATAGTTACCTACCGGAGTAAAGTAAAATACCACTGTACCTACATTTTTTCCTTTACGTAGAGTTCATACAAACTGTTAATACGCTGATACATACCTGAAAACAAAAAAAAAACTATTAATAAAAAAATACATTCCAATTTTGATTTCAAACATTGCTAAGAATCAAAGACCAGAGAGTCAGCAATCTAATACCACAGATAAATATAACCGAACGAAAACGTTCAATAACGAGCTTCCAACTTAATTGGTTATTAGGCATCTGTTTCTAATGAATGGTTTCTATGATCTCTGTCAATTTGGGCTTGGAATAAATTGTATACTCAGTGTCAAATGTTCTCACACTCGGGTAATAAATATGTGAGTAGAACAAGCTCATATACTGTCTTATAATGCGGTTACTTGAAACTAATTGCTCCATGTAGAGATCTGTGTAATGTGATAAGCATTGCAGTGATGTGAATGGACTCTTATTGAATAAGCAACAAAATTTGGAAGAAACATTGTAGTATAACCTGTTAGGTATTCTGTGGTATAACTACTCTAACTAGTTTATTAAAAATGTGTTTATTCGATACTAATTGCTATAAAAATTACTATTACCGTAGTAGGTATAGCGGTAGAGCTCGAGGCTCGATTCACTCTCAGTGCAAGTTGCAAATATTTGTATGACGGTAGGTACCTAGTTGCATTAGTATGGATATCTCTATGTATAATACGAGTATGTATATATTTATAGAAAAAAACCTATCCAAGTATAGGTATACCTATTTATCCGCATTCTAGAACCTATAACACGGGTTAGTTAAGCTTGCTTGCTTGCTTAATACAGGCACCTAGTCTTTTGATGATAATGAAGTTAAGACCTATTTCACTCGATACGTAATTCTGGCGACCTATCTCAATAGTAGCAAAAAAGACTTCACAAGTACTTTTTAAAAATAATATACGTTTTTTCTGTAAGGTGAATGTACCTACCTACTTCCCTCAGATGAAAAAATCCGCTATCACTGCCTCGGCTTTAACAAACAAAAAAGGTATAATAGTAGGTACCTCATTATAATTATATTATTATCATAAGTAGCTAGCTAAGTCCCGTAAAATAAATTAATTTAATGTTAAAATTGCGAATTTGTAAAAAAAAAACAAATGATGAAATTATTACAGTTTTAGTACAAAAAAGTACGCATAATAAAAAGCCTACTCGAAAGTTAAACCGTAGAATACCGGGTTACTATACCATAGCTAACAGTTTTCGCAATTAACAGACGCTTCTTATATGGATCGTGTGCATAATTTTTAGATCAGAAAAAAAACTACCTACTTCAAAAACATTCGAATTTTAAACTTAAAGTGCGAACTCTAAAACTACGGACATTCTCGAATAACAAAAGCGTTATTCGAATCATGATGACCTATAAACAAAAACGTTATTTGAATTATACCTATAACTATAAACACAGCTATACATAAATGTTTGCAAGGGGGATTCGACGGCTTAACGCTTTCTCCGAATAAACGAAGGGAACAGGAACCCCTACAGGAAGGTATCAACATAACATCTTTAGAATCTGACCAGAGGTAGGTTTGCGATTATACCGCAGTAGGTTGATTCATCGTTTTGGCTATTGGGCATTCAGGCTGATTTTGAATACATTAAAACTCTCATTGATGTAACCACTTTGTGTTTACTTATTACTTGTTTTTGAGTACAATTCTAGCCTTTTTTGTTTTAGCAACATGTCGGTCAGAAGACTCCATTATGTTCCAAATTGCATTTACGAACCGATCACTTTCAAAAGAATTACTGAGTATTTTAGCTCTAATATGGGAACAATTCCCATCTATGGAAATGTTATTTACAGGCAAATGTGAAGTGAATCTTATACTTAAATATTGTAAAATTGACTGGCTGAATAACAAAATAACCCGCGAGCCTATAATATGCCCCAAAACTTTTCCTTTTAAAACTTTGTGAAGGCCAACAGACAGATGCTCCGTCCACCCAATCCGTCTGAGGGTTTTGTCATGTCATATAGACGTCTGATTTAGAAACTTTTCTTCGAATGGTAGTGGGGAAGGGAGATATTTTTAAAATAAATTATTCGAGGTCGCATTCGCAGATATTTTTATCGAATTCATTGTTCCTATCACCTATCAATGCGAAATTTGTGGAATGTGTGGAACTATCAAGGAGCGAATTTTGCCAATGATAGAAAACGCGACTAAGGTGAACTAAATAACCTAGCCCACCAATTTTTCTCAATGAGTAAAACTTAAGAACTCCTGAGAACTTGAACGGTTTTCACTGGTAGAATAGCCAGCCTAGCCTAAGTTTGTTGTTTTTGCCCCTTGTAGCAGATCAATTACTTTAAATTCATTGAACTGGATTCGAAGCGGCTGTAGTTCATGTCATAAGCTACTAAATAAGCACGAGAAAGACTCCCCTATACTGTTGTCACAGCTAGTAATTTATAATGTTAATATGGTTTATCCACAACAAGTGATCTTCCGCTGTCTTCAGTTAAGGGCCCCCCAGTTCGCTGCAATTTTTATTGTGATCTTTGAGAAAGGCTCATGTGTACCTACGGGTATACCTACTTACTTATCTTGTTAAAATATTGAGGTCATTTTGAAACTGTTTGCATTATTTCAAGATATTTTTGCTTAGTTCTAGCAACTATACACAATTTTGTTTTTTTTTTTTCAAAATTATTTAATAAGTACGGTAATTTAACAATCTTAGCAGTAATTTGAAGGGAAGCACCGACCTAAGTACTCATCATACATTATTATAATTTCATTAAATTTATAACTTAACTGTTTAATTAAAAACACATTTGTTTAAAATGCGTAAAATCTGAGAAAGAATCCTTAAACGTTGAGAAATCAAAATGAAACAACTGGATAACTGTTATTTCATAACACAACAAATATTTAATTTGTCTGAGAAACGAGCAATGTGTGAGCTTCTTTCAATTGTTATCTATTTAATTACAACAATTATTTATCTATTTTCTGTTTCTCAGGTTAAAGAATATACCTATTGCTTTGTAATAAACTATTTTTTATAACATCCACGAGGCGTAACGTTAGCGGTTATCGGTACCTACCCAAAAACGTTCGCAACAAAAGAGTTTTTGCGTTTGTTGTCAACCCTATCCCTAAGGAGCAAATATTGCGCGGGAAATCGCAGAGTTTGCCTTTCGTGTGAAAAAAGTTTGCTTCTTTCATAAATTTTCTTTATGACAAATCGTTTCTTATTATTAACGAATAGATTAGATATTCTTATTCTTAGACTTTATTACTTTTATGGGTATTTTTCGTAACACTGTTATATTAGATCAGAATAGGGAACCAGGTACTTATAGACTCCATGCCACAACTAAACATTTCCTTTCTGAAAAACTAATAACGAAGCAAAATATTAATGAAATTTTCTAAACGAGTGCGAGGTCGTGCCATCAATTCCCGATTCGGGCATGCCTGACCCGGAAATCCAAGATGTGAAATACAAACAGTAAAAGTCACCGTTTTAGATGGTCAATGTTACAAATCTATAATGCTGATCCTTAGTTTGGCAATCTCGAAGACACAAATAAGTATAACCGCAAACTTAATAGACCACAAGATGAACGAGAACGAGGCAGTTATTAGATTTCAAAGCAAAAAAAAAATGTAAACTCAAATAAATCATTCGTTCAAAATAATAAAGCCTGTACACGCAACATTACAACTCCGAGTTACCGCAAACACAATTCGTATTTTGAAATCTCTCTCGCGTGTTTGACTGAAGGACGAAGCGAACAGCGAAATAAAGACTGATTACATCGCGAGGCGATAACTGCGCTATCATATCCTGCGATCTTATTCCAACGTACCAACGTAACGAATGCGGACGCTTCAACGATTTACTCAGGCGATTTTTTATGTCAATTAGCATTGAATCCGAAATCAGTTGTGGGAGTACCCTGTTTGAAACGTTCTATTTTATATGCTTGTAGCAGGTGATAAGGCTGTTTTAGTTCGAAAATTAAAACTTAACATAATGTGACGTAAAAATGTAGGTTATTATAGGTTGTAAGTACCAGGTCATCTGATAATGTTCTTTGCCTATTAAGTACTTATAAATTAGTGTTTTTAAAACCTCAGGATCTAGGATCAATGTCAATGTGTTAAATAAAGTGAAACAGCAAAGGTTTAACGCAAAAGCACTAAACTAAGGGATATTATACTTAGAGGTTAATCTGAATGCAAAAATGTTTTTACTGTTACTTATTGTGATTTTCATATGATTTTTTTTTATCAAAGCGTACTTTTATTAATGTATTTTTAGCTATCATATTTTTAAATTAAATAGTATCTATCTACGTGGTACCTATTAAATTTATTTCCTCCCAAAGAATAGAATAGTACAGTAAATTCACTACCATAACATCAGTCTATATAAATCCATATTTTTATTATATTTGCTATACATATGATATAATATTATCTATAGCTACTTGTGTAGCAGAGCAAGCCCCAAGCGGCCACCTATCGGATGACGCCATCGGAAGTGGTTCGCGAGGGAAATGAGTTGCGAGATGCGAGTGTGCGCCTTATATACGCACGTGTGCATTAACCTTTATGTATAATATTACAAGTTAGTTTATACTAAGCAATGATCACATGGATGTAGACTTAGTAGGACTATTTATTCCATTAAAGTATTGTGACTGAAAGTTCGGGGGATAAAAATGACTTCCTAAACACATGCATTTAGGATTTACCGCGTCTCTATCTGCTCGGAATTCTGATCCCGCAACCTACGGAAACCTGTTCCAGGGATAAAAGCCTGTGGTATGCAAGACTGTATCTCTCCCTGTAACAAATTTCAGCCGAATCCTTTTACCTGTTTGCGCATGATGATTATTAGCATTGTTACTCATCATGCTCATAAAAAAATGTATTCTACATATTCTAATACGCGAAACCTTGCCGGTCAAGGCGACTTGCGTTGATTCGTGGCAATACATTTCGTTTATCTAGATTCTTCTAGAACTTTACAAGATTAGATCGTCTTAACTAGCGAATAGATTGTTTTTATATACACCAAAATGAATGAATTAAGTAACTAGGTACGCGAGACGCTTGATCTTACCTGTGGAAAGTTTTTATATTTTATTCTGTCATAACAACTTTTTCTATGTATCGTAAATATAATTATTATAAATAGTATTGATTTCCAACCAGTTTAAATACGATATTTTTATCTGCTCTGCATAAACCTACTTTAAAATTAAGTTATAAAAATGTTGATCGCATAGTTTCTATTGACAAACTTTTATGTCAATATTCAAACAAATACCTAATCTAATTAACATTATGCGGGCTGTCATGTCGAATTATTTTCATTCTATCTGTTTGTATAGCTTCAGCCCTCTCTCTAATAATATCGAATTTTTATTCCAAACTGCTTTAGTGACATCTAATTCCTTTTACCATATAGGCTGCCATATTCCTTATATAGGCTGGAGGGCAAAAGGGGAATCAACTCATACATAATATTATATCGATTTTTAATTGTATCTATACACGTCAAAATACACTCGAAACCAAAAAAAACCTCTATAGTGTTAGAGCTCCACATAAAGAGCTCTAACACTAAAATTAAAACCTAAATTTCATTTCATTCAGTTTTAACTGTAGATTGATTCCGCCTTTTTTCAATTAGGAACTTCTCAAACAGTACCTACATAAAGATGATGCATTTGAATTCTAGTAAAATCTATTTTTTTTCTCCTAATCAAAGTGGCCAATACGTAAAAAATATGTTTTTTTTTATTATGTTATCGGTTTGTAAATCTGTTTGAATTTAAAAGTTGCTCAAAACGTATTAATATAACGATAAGACCGGTTCCCACCCACATCCAACTTATATTTTTCTTTCGGATACAATATGGCACAGAGCAGGTGGTTTATTGCTTATCTATTTGGATTTTAACTTTAGATAATAATTTGCGCTTGTAAAATAAATTAAATTAATAAGTTGTAATGTTTGAATATAAATTAGGTGTAATTTACAAACTTTATCTGTGGTTTAAAAAATTGAACATGGCCTGCTTATTAACTCAGCCATAGACGTCGCCTGCAGAACTTGGGTCTCTATCAAAGAACTCTAGCCGCTCATTCTAAAGTTCTTTGCAAAAGGTTTTGCGATATATCCATCCAACTACTTCCTACAAGCAGTTATAGGCCATGGTAACCTCTTGTCATCCTTCAGGCATTGTTACTTAGTCACATAAAAAATAAATAAATTACACAATAATCCATTCATATTTTTCGAAGGTTTTTAGAATTATAAAATAAGCATTTTCCATTAACGTCTAATATAATAATATAATTTATCCAGTCCTTTCGTGAGTTTCACCCCACCTGCGCCTTATTTGATGAAAACAATAAAGGAAATTGCATTTGATATTAGGGGACCTACTACGATTAGGAACCCAATCTATTTTAATGTAGTTTCCCCTGTCGCTCAAACACGCAATAATGTGTAAGTTGAGTTTATATGAATAAGTTATTTCGGGTGTTCTTTCCTTGAGGAAAAGGAGAAAAATACATAGAATAAGCTATAATATGTACGTACATACCTACTTGTCTGTTAATAAAATCTGCTCTACATCGAATGGGTCGTGTCTTTGCCGGCTACTATTACTATTTGAACATATATCTAAAAATCCTTTTCGTATAAAATTTCTCATTTTTTATTAAATTAATAAATCATAGGTATGAAAAAGCATAAGACTAATACTGATATTGTGTGACTATTTTGTATTATAAGATCTTTATAATTCATACTGTATGCGGTATGTATCCGAGATTAATGTTTTTAACCAACCTGAAAACCTCATAATTTATGACAACAGCATGATCGTCAAGACAGCAAGTATTTTGATATAAGTTCGCGAAACCAAATAAAACCCGAGTTCGTTAACGTACCACGCATTCGGTCTGGCGTATTCTAATATCGTATTCCCGTCACAGAACTCGATCCTGCCTCTTATTCCGTAGGCGTTAAATCCACTAATACATTTTGGGCTCACTGTCGACATCAACCAAAAATCAGGGCGAACATTGCTGTCCTGCATAGCAATTAGGGCTAAGAGTTACTCCCAATCGATTGAGACGATCTTTTCTAGAAATAGTCGAGTACACCATTGATTTCTATTACCTACAAGACAAGATGAAACAAAAAAAGTAACGGTTCCTTGGCACATGAATAGCTATGGTACTGTCGTATCCTTGGTGCGGCGGGCATGTGTTATAAAATTCAAATTTGGAACGGGACTCCAAACCCAGATAAATTGAGTTAATGAATTTTGATACTTATTGGTGAACATATAGTGCATATTTTTGTAATCTCATCTGTGTAATGGGAACAATAGTTGCGCGTTATCGAGTGGTCTTTCGCCTTACCAATTTTTTATCGTACAGCCAAGAACTGTGGTTACTTCGTAAGTGACGTTTGTCGCGTAGCTGTAGACTCTGTTTAACTGCTACGCCAAAGGTCGTAGATTCGGTTCTTCATGTGCAAAAATTTGTTCGCATGTTGTAGGTATAATTATGATTGTCTAGTTACAATAGTTTGGGTGTTTATCTAAGTAGGTACGTTTTTCGTGTTCTAAAAATTATGCCAGTAATATTTTAGGTTTAAAGGAGATTACAACACACAGTGTAGTAGAAATTTTATTTAGTATTTATTCACTTATTTATTGAGTGCTCATTAATAAAAATATAGTTACACATTATTCCGTTATCATCGATTCATTATTTATGAACTACTAGGAGGTCTTGAATCACAAACAATTTTGGGTCACCTACCTATGTAAATGTTGGTTTGGTCGGCGCTTTGATGTCCCTTGGGACTGTTAATTCGAAATAAAGGACCGTCCGTTTCTATACTCGTATAAAGCAGTTGTGAAGTCGAACCTACATCTTTGAATGACACTGATTTGATATTTTATGTGATGGATATTGAATCTAATTGGACATAACTTAAAGATCATAAAATAAATATTGATTGCCTCAATATAAAATAAATAATGTGGATAGTTAATACTATCTGTGAAATAAATTAGTTATTTTAATTTCGTGTTAAGTATAAATTATGTTAAGATTTGAAATTAGTTATTATGATGTTATTTAATATTATTGTGATTTGATTGATGTTGACGAAGTGTGAAGAACAGTTACAATAGACAAATATGAAAAGGAATAACATCTTTTTATTATTTATCATCTTTTTTACTAATATTTTAGATATTGCTACATTTTTTTATTTCCAGGGTCGTGTACAAACCCCAGGCAACTACTGCTGAGAATTTTTTGCTAGTCTACTGATGCAGACATTCCTCTCGAGACAAAGCGAAGAATTTTCTCAAGACCTAGGTATTGAAACCAGGACTTCACAAAACCTATACCATGTTATCAACTAAGTAATCATGCTTATAAATATCTTCATAACCGTCTTATATATACATTTCTATGGTAAATACGTGGGTAAATATAGTTGGCGTGTCCTACGGTAAGAATTTCTGTTCAGAGTCACGCGACGAAATTCCAAGTTGTCTACTTACCAAATAGCATCATTACTGGAGTGGGTGTTTACATGAAACTTATTGGGTACATTATTTTGTTGCTTTGCTTCTGTTTGTTTTTGACTGAAAGGTTTTATGAAAAAACGATAAGTAGGTATGTTTTAGTTCTGAATTCATTTAAGTGCGTGAATCTAACTTATTTCGTTTCTCATCTGTTTTTGTTTTATTATGCTGAGACCACAGAAATAGACTTTAATAATTGCAATAATGAACGATTATGTAGTAGGTCTACACCTACTACATAATCGTTCATTATTTGCACGATTATGACTTTATGTAGTATTAGATGCAAAAATTATTATTCTTTAATAAGTGGCTACCCACTTATTAAAGAATAATAATTTTTGATAACGGCATCCACTTTAGGCGATAACCCCAATTAATTGTCCATTCAAGCGTAGCCACTGTACTACAACAATAATAAAATTAACGCAATATTTATCGCAATAATAGGCATTGACATTGCTCAAGTGTGGCCTAAAAATCTACACTTACAAGAAAAATCCTGGCACTAAATGATATTACTGCAAAGCGTTCCAAATTTGAAACGAGTAGTAGTGAGTATAGGGATTCCCTCAGCTGTTGAGCGGCCCATTAAATCCTACTTTATGATGCCACCGCGCAACCGACGACCGTTTGTGATCTCATAATACTTACATTAATTGGTATATTGAGATTATGGTCATGTAATTGCTTGTTTTATAACTGTTTTGCAGATAACAGTCATTTGCAACGGCCTATTGATTCGTAAGCACCTCATTGGTTCTATTCACACTTCAACGAATGTAGCTATTAAACTTTGGTAGGAAGAAACATTAGTGTTTATAACGAATATATATCATTTATGTGATAATAATTTTGATTCCTAAGTAAAAGAGATATAGGTATATTATAGCTTGCTTTGATATAATGTGCTGTATATAGCTTTAGAAGTTCAAGATGCCAGTATTTAGAAACTAAATATTGATATAGTACTTATATCTTTTTGCTGACTGCTTGCTACTAAGCTTTATCCTGGGACTCCGCCTATTAACGTTTGTTTGCAGAAAATTGCCCAAAAATTTACTAGTTTTTTTATGCCAAATTTTAACAAAATCGGTTCGGGGATCGAAGTGTTAACAGGTAACAAAAGTTCGTTTGTACATTCGCTGGTGTTCAACAACTTCTGAACGGCGACTGTACAACTAATAACACGATAAAAAAGGTACATTGTAGCCATGTGTAGATACCTACAACCAGATACAGCCGTAAATAAAACAGATAAAAAACGCGTCTATATTGGTTTTCAGCAAAAAATGATAGCAATTTTCAATTCCATTTCACTGGCTATTCCCACATATAGCGTAGAACAGTATCTGTTACGTGTTTTTACATCGGCCATGGGACAGCCGCGTAAATTCAAAATGCCTGATTCTGACTCTGGCGTCCACCAGTATTTTAATTACTCGGTTCGAGAATGATTTATATCACAACACAGACGCGAATGGCACTAGACTCGGTGCTGTGGTGAAAATTTTTTTTGACTGTCATACTTTATGGATAAAGTTATAAAGTAAGTACCTATGTCGACATTTTTTAATACTAATTGAAACTGAATCAAACTAGATTTTAAAGGTTTGGTAACTTAAAGCATTATTAAACAGTTATTTTTTAAACAAATCATACCAAACGACTTAGTTTTTTTTAAATTCTCCTTCTAATTGAAATCACGCGTTTTGAAAACGTGGCATTACTGAAACTGGCGCCTGCATTGGTGTTAGAAAACCGCTTTGAGATATTATGTTGTCTTTAAAGATGCCATGCTATCATGCCCATAACTTTGTTTCACACGTTTGTCAAAAGATAAATATTAAAACATATTTGTAAACCAGATTAGCATATTATCATCATAATATAACAGAATGATAGCAAATAACTGGAGCAATCAACATCAAAATATCGGACAGAATACGGAATTTCGTAAAACATACCAAATCCGTGTCCATTTCGAAAGGTGTTTGGAAATATGGAAGTCGTTATATGAAGCTTAGACACGGTCGGAAAGGAAATTGGAGTAGAAAATAAAATGATTGCTAAGGAGGTCAGGGCCTGTGAGTTCTCGTGGTACCTTCGTTGCTTAACGTCTTCGGTACAGTCAACAACAAAAATGTAGTTATCAAAATTTTGGAAAAAAGATAATCGTTGAAATAAAAACTACTATGCAAAAGAAGGTGAGATGCGATATACCTGTATAGATAGGTGTATATACCTATTACCGAAACTTACCCGGCGCGGCCGTCGAACCTACTAGCAACCCATGTGCCACCGTTATGGTAAAGCCAATATTTTGTGATACTTACCAACCTACATTTATATTATGATAATTAGCATATTTTTACATTTTACAGTTAATAGTGAAACGACATGCCCTGGCAGTCAACACAAAACGTAAAACTTTTAACTGATATTCATAAAAATATCGTTAAAAACAAAAAAAATATAGAACATGCCTACTGAAAAAAAAGGCCAACAGGGCTCTGTAATAAAAAAAATATCTCCAAAAATTTTATAACCTAAGACATAATCAGCGACATTATTTTGTTTGACTGTACCGTCATTATGTGTTTATGGTGTTGATGTTTTAACGATTGACAGCCCTGTTTATAATTAATAGGCAATTTATTAGTTTAAGAATGTGGTAAAACCACAAACCGCTACTTAAGAGGCTATAAAGTATTGATAACATTTATTTTAAAAGACTTGAAGTTGAGACGAACTTCCTTTCGTGTAAAAATGGAATGTTAAGAATTGCACAATTTCTCTTTTCCTTTTTTTCTTGGTCCTCCTGTTTCGAGTTCAACCTAAAAAATATCCCAATTTTTCGGAAGCGACTGCCGTCTGACCCCCAAACGCTGAAAGTTTTTATTAATTTTCAGTTTGTAAAATGAAAAGAATATTTTTTATCAAAATAAAAAAAGTGATACGAGACGTACCTTTGACGTCAACCATTTGAATTTCGAAGGTAGCCAGCATAACAAAAGGTAAATTGGTAACTGATATTAACAAAGCATCAATGAGTCGCTTTCACCGACCACCCCCAGCACAAAAGCGTCTAAATGCCAACACGTCACATTACGCTTTATACACGAAAATCGTGTAGAGAAACATAAAATCTCTTGCGCAAACGCATTCACGCTGGCTATTCGGGCCATTGTTGGGTTTTGGGCGCTTTCGTAACACCGTAGTATACCGTTAGGGCCACGCGTCTTTAAGATAAAAACTAGTCTAGTTTCATTTCTTTTGTCAAGTTACCGAACAAAAGGACTAACATGATTTAGTGGTGTCCCTTTCTAAGAACATAAGATAAAAAAACAAAAAGAGGATTTGTTTTTAACAACTTGTTAAAAAGCTTTATTATTAACTTTTTAAGAATATTATTTGAAACGTTGACAGTTCTGTTAAGCTTGCTTTAAAAAAATGTGCATCACATCGCGTTAGCAATTCCGTAGTCTTAAATAATAATAGGAATAAAAAGCGATTCTTTTGTTTCTTACTACGTACATTTTCATAAGTTTTGTTAAAAATACCAACAAAAACCAATAAACAATTTGTTTTAAGAACCAATAAACAATTTAATGTTCATTTATTCACACCTGAAAGTGTAGACATCTAGTTCACCTACATTTCGCAAGCGTTGATTTTGATCCCAGATGATAGAAAACTAGCCTTTTTACATGCTCCTTGCTGTTACTATCTACGAATTTCTAATAGAAAACTCAAAGACATTTTGCCTCTGCCAGGAATCGAGCCCGAGACCACATAGACAGTAGCCGCACTCGCTACCGCTTCACGACCAAAGTAGTCAACGGTATAAATACTTTTTCTTTTCTTAATAGAGCTTTAATTAATTGCTTTTGTACCTAGTTACCAGTTTCTCATATATATAACAAATGCAAGCATAAACTATTGTTAAAAATAAAAATAATTTCACATTTATCTTAAATTGTTTAACTTTAACTCGTTGTTGGTTTTGTGTAAAAGATAGTGTTGTAATTTAGATTTTTTTCTCTTTCAAAAAATTCCCATGTGCTCAGAACACCGCTAATGCTACATTAAATTTCAAATTAGGTAATCTATATGTGAGAATTCAAGTATGTATGAATTTTCTCTAGTTTAAATAACGAAGTCATGTGACAACCTAGGCTTATTGTTCGTAAAAGTGTTACTAAATTTTTTATCGCCTTTCGACAACTACAAACCATTCCGTTGATTTATTATGAATGTTTCTCGCAAAGAATTCAGTCTGACCGCGTAGTACGGTGCCTAAAATATTTATGAACTCGATGTATAGGTAGGTATAAGATGTTGTACAAAGGCGAGTTACCTAGTCTGCAAGCGATTAATCAAACTTTCGACGCGACGCTGCATCTCAATAATATTAATCCATGTTCAAATTCGTTACTATGTTCAAAACAATTGCGAAGCGTTCGATTTACGATCGGCATTTGTTCGTTCTAAATTTAAATTGTTAGGCTCGGGAGAAACAATTTGCGGATTGTAAGCATCGGAGTGCTGTCGCGCGACACTCGCCTCTGCCACCTATCGTGATTTAGGAGTTTGCCGGCGCGCTTAAATCATACCAGTGTCGTCTTCGAGACCGGAATACGTATGCTTTTTGCATTTACAAAGCTTGAATGTAGCCACCGTTACACCGGTCATCACTTGCTACATCGCTTACAGAAATATGGTTTGTTTAGCTTGTGTTTAGACGTACCGTATCCGAAGTATTAAAAGCGTAATTCATTACATGTTTATAGTTGTTAGTCAATAATTTGCTATTAATATGTGCCTTGTTGTATAATTATCTACGTATGTATTAGTCGAATTTATGTACCATACATGATTTATAAGGTTTCAGCTATGTAATAAAACCGAATTTAATATTTATGTTTCGGTTGGAAAGTGTAACAATGATTGCATCGCGATAATCGTGATGAGGCTTAATGAGATGTAGACGGTTCACAGACGTATGATTACCGACAGTTACTTACCTAGAATTACTCACGGTAGGTATCTAAAAGCGGTATGAACAGTAGCGATCTCGACTCGGCGACTTAAACTACAATCACATTGAATTCATACAAAACTGACCCTGTATTTTATTCGTATGTAAACTATAGACGCTACGGTGCCGCTATATTACATTATTTTGTACTTTAACAATAAAAAATACTAATATTTTTCTCTCTACAGAAGATATACAATTTTGTACTAGTAAAAAAAAATGTAAACTATCACTTGACACTCGTCCGTCTATGTAGTGGTCCAGGTAAGAGGAGGATTTGTCGAACTTATTCAGTTTCGTAAGTGTTCGGGCTCGCGGGGGAGATGATGATGGTTTAGTTGGTCGCGGCGGGGATAGTCGCGTGGTCGCGCGGAGTCGCGCGGGGCGGCATCGCGGCGGCAGGCGACTGTGGGCGGGCGGCGCCTCGGCCGCGCGCGGCGCACTGCCGGCCGCCGCCGCCGCCGTGACGCCGCCCCCACGCACCCCCGCCGCACCCCCTCGAGCCCGCGCTCTGCCGTGTGTGTGTGCTGATTAAAAATTCTTACCAAACTTTGTTGTCGGGATAGCCTCCAACTTCCAAATGCTTTCTTTGTAAGTCACTTTCTTTCAGGACACCACCTTCACGGGAGAACCATTTAAATTTTTTTTTGCAGCTTGGCACATCACTGGTTACGAGTTATATTGTTCCGAAATTCGCCTCAAAGTTTATTCATATTCTTGTTATATTTCCTATGCAGGTGTAATTATTATGCTAACTTTTATGTTTTCGGGATAGCCCCCAAGATACCGTAAGTAGGTACCTTCGTAGCGGCTATCTTTCAGAATCCTACCTTTTCGGTAAAACTATTTGTCACGTCTTTATCATTCTATATTAAAGTGCTTCTCTATTGATGTGCTCCCCTTGCATATTTTTTTACTACATCGTGTTTCCATGATGTTTATTTGTTGGTGATTGACGAAGATTGGCCATGACTTCAATTAGCTGAATCTTTTATCGATGTCTCACAATTGCCTTGCGAATTGCGAACCTTACACTAAAGGTAACTGTAGCTTCTAACTTTCTTACTTATGACCTAGTTTGGTGAAATATTTTGAGTTTGAATCAACATCAGTAGAATCGCGGTATTTGCCGCTAAACTTATTCATATATTACTTACATCTACGGTACATTACATTCCTACATACGGTTCATGCGCTGCTTAAGTACTACGTATGTAGTAGAAATGCTACAATTTTGGTAATTACAGCAGTTAAATTAAATTACAGTAGCATAAGAACACAAATACTTTCTATAGAAAGTTCCATAGCTACAAAGCCAGACCTGTAATATGCATAGTTTACTTCGAACTATGTGTTTTATTTGCTCAATAAATAGTGTGTTTGAGGAATTCGTTGGGCGCCATTTAACTTCATTATAATTCTGTTGAACACTTCAGAGGCTCGTGGTTAAAGGTGGCCGGAGGCTTTGTTGGCACGTAACGTTTAGTTTAGAACAGAAAACTACGAAACGTTAGAAACGCGTATTATACCCGATTGCCCCCGCAACTTAAGTGCCGGACGGATTAGAAAAGTGCCCTATTTATAGTCAAGTGGAGAGCAATAACTCATTGTATTTATTATATTACTTTCAAACTTTTTTGTATGAAATGCTGTAAAGTTATTTTTGTCAAAAATTTATATCATTATAATATTTTTATGTGCAGAATTTTCCAATGTTTATATTTTTTTATTAAAAGGAAAACAAACAAAGAAGAACAAAATTGTGTATCTCCTATGAGGCAACATATAAGCAAGGAAGTTTTAAAGAAACGCCAGTTCAAGAGTAGGCGTGTATGTATGAAAATAATAATGAAAGTAGGTACATAGAAGAAGCAAAAGGCCAAGATCGTAGCAAGTGAACTAATATAGTCTCTGCCTACCCCAACGGGCAGAATACGTAGTCAAAAAGTTTTATAGTAATTAAGTGCCAAAAAAATACGAAGCAAAAAAATAATTAATATATCGAACATCAATCAATGCGTACCTATAAATACGGTAGCTAGCCGCCACCTACGGCGAGCTCACAAAGGACCCCTCTAATCGCCCCCCTGGCACGCCACCCCTGCCCGCACCCCCAGGAAAAGCGTGACGACCCACAAATATAATTTTAGGTAAAACTTTCCCCCGATGGTGATGCCTTTGGGTGCATTAAGTAGGTGACTACCACTGGGTACTCTAGGGAGCTGAATTAAAAGTTAAGAAGATGTGACGTTCTTAAAACTATTTAATGAATCATAGAATAAGTTACAGAATGAAACTCTTTATTGAATGATGCTTATTGGATTAAAGAAACCAAAAAAGGGCGTGCAAAATGATGTCTACGAAATACCTTCAACACTCTACGCCGTGATGACGACAGGCGGTCGTCGGCGGCGTAGCAATTACCTATAGTACTTAATCGTAATTCATTGGTAGAATATGATTGTAACCAAAACCATAAAGGCTATTGACATCTATTTGTCTATTTAATAGAAATAAGACACGATACCCGTCTGATTATTTCAGTAATCAATCAAACCCATAAATATCTTGGCGCTATTTTCCATCATTCTGTCACTCGTACGTCTATTTCATTTGACGGCGTCTATCGTCAAAATGTATCGATCTAAAACTACAATGTATAATGTTGAATAAGGTCACATAACAACGAAAGATGTAAGAAAAATAACTTTTGATTGCTCTAAAGTATCCGAATGAATACTGATTGAGTATGTCACTGCAGAATTTTTAAATTATCGGTCACATCTGCTTTGACAAATATTCTTTCTTATATAATTCAAATATTTAATTGCTATTTCATGTTATGTTATGTTATTCATTTTATAAAATATCGGCTAACGTCTTTGTATCATAATAATTATATTTAAAAGGCTCCCATTATGGTAAGTATCAAGATGAGACATTTCTTTTCAATTATGGCAAGTTGCTTTGGGAGTATTCAATCATCATTATGAACTAGAGTTTTGTTTGTTTGATGACGTGAATGCTATTAATAAACGATTGAAGCTTGCAAATAGAATCGAAAAGTAATATATTAGTAAACAAGTGCAGTTTGATCGTCATAGACAGAAAACTAATTCGACGTGGCCGAACGTCGTCGGTACGCCGCCCGCTCGCAAAATCGCGACACACTTTTTAATTTATTTCGTCCACAAAAAGCTTTTTGCTGTTTTATTTCCATTTCAACGGAGACTTGCGCTGTAGCGGGATCTCTATTTTTATTTATTCCACTCTCGGATTTTTTTCTCTTTTTCAATTTCGCTCCGATCGACGCGGGACCAAGCGGAACGCAGACGGATCTCATTTTAAATTGAATTCGTCTCCTCTTTGCATTTTTCTTTGGCGTTCCTATGTAACAATTCTAATTGGTGTTGTTTGCATGATAGCATTGTTCGTTTTGATTAGAAAATACTCGTTAGATGGGGAAAAGTATAGACGGTGAGGTTGATCGATATACTTGCGTGATAAGATAACGTCTGCTTTGAGTAGCTGAAAAGCTTTTTGCAAATTAGAATTTTTCCTTCCGTGAAGGGGGCCTTATGCGATTACTTACTCGTTAGGTACTGTCACGATTTTATTGCTTTGATTGTAAGCATAGCAGTGCAGTTCGATAAGCTAATACAATCTCTAGAGTAAAAGTCGTGCTTTTACTTGTACTTTTATACAAACATTTTGCTTAGTAAGGGACTAGCCAGCCAGAGCCGCGTGCTGTAGCTACCTAGTACATGTACGCTAAGATATGTAATCAGAACTCATAAAGCTTGAAATATGTATTTTTAAATATTCACCCAGTGTGTAATTCACTCAACATCATGTTTTATAAATATATTCTAATTAAACAAATCGCTTTAATAACCGCTTTTAGCTGTGTTAATAGCGCAGAAATAACTAATTATTTGCAGCAGACATCTATATTTACTGTACTGTTAAATTTGGCCCCGGGGCTTTTCTTCCGCATACAATTTCTCTTTTTGGATCCGTACTTAGATAAGTAGGTACATAACCGTTATGATAGAGGGACACGTTTTATGTTTGGGGATAGCTTGTGCATGATTGGTAATCAACAAATAAACAGGAATTTTGAATAGAACACTGGATAAACGAATTCATTTGATAGAAATATTATAGAAATCATCATCATCGGATGTATTCGTCATTATCATCATCTGCGTAGGTACTAATTGCCCGGATTCCGCTCTCTTACTCCTTCTTTCCATAATTTGTTTTATTTACAAGAATGAATATTGTTTAATTCCTCAGAGGGAATAGAGGGAAGTTTGCACCATAGCATTTTAGAAAACCCTTTAGAAATCAATGCGGTTGGTGTAGGCCTCAGAAAAATTTCGTATAGAAAATCGATCTATTACAAAATAACAATTACAACAAGTGTTATTTAATCAAATAATCGTATTCGATTTCCAAAACGTATTTTTTTATATCTCCCTAGTGTTGCGAAAACCGTCATTGATAGCGACAGTGTACCGATACCGAGCTAATGAATATGTATGCAAGCAGGTGCACACCCCGCCAGCCGACATGATTAAATAGGTGCCGCCAACGATTTTTATACTCGACATCGATACTTTATCGGTGTACGTGGCCGATTGTCTATCGGTAATAAACGCTTATCGATACAAGGTGGTCCCACTGCTGTAATTAAATAAAATGACTCGTTGTTAATATCTGTCTTTGATGATCGGTAAGTATAATCGGTACTACCTACTTTAAATAATTCGAGTATTAAAATAATAAAATGCATTAAAACACTATTAGGTTACTAATAAAGTGAATGTAGAAAAGATATATTATGTAATGGTATCACATTATTTTACGACTACCTATAAGATAATCAGCTTTTTAACTTTATTTTAGAAATTTATTTGAAAGTAGGTACTATTTTTAATTATTGAAAGTAAATAATTAGACCTACCTATTTATTACATATTGTTTATTTCAAGGTACCCATAATATTATGTACCTACTAAAACTGAAATTGATAAAAATTTAAATAAAAATTATTATCGATAAATTATTATTAGGTATAAGGTTTGTGCACCTGAAAAAATATTTCTATGATAGAGAGCATTGTTAACATTTTAAAATAATATCGATATGCAAAAACATTTCATCGAGCTCTAACATCAAATTTGTATAGCCCTATCTAGTGATGTCACCACCACATTTATAACCGGAACATTTCCGGTAATGTCACTTTATAAATTTCACTGTGTTTATTTTAACCTGTGTGTAACACAGTAACCAGCATGACTGGATTAATTAATATATGTATCGAAGGTTTAAAGAGACTAATTACATCGGATCAACATGGACGGAAGATAAATTCGGCTGTTAATGAAGGACGTAAGATACTGTCGAATTCAGTTGACATTAACTTTTATCCGATCGAAGTATGTACAGTTAGGTCATTTTCTTCAATATTTTAAATCAAAATTCTAAAAAATCAACAAAATTGTTTCCAGCTGTGGAAATTCAAGTAAAGCTTATTAAGTAATTACTTACCTATACCTATCATTTATGTGGATACCGTGAACCTCTATAGGGTAGCTAAGTAAGCGTCTCAATATCGCTTGCGACTAATTTTTTCTAGAACACCGACTACTGCAGTCTCCCAAGTCACTGGTTGAGCTAGCTACACACAGCTATGAGCTGTCTACAAACGCTTTAGACCATGCCAATATCACCATAACTGCGGTCTGTAACAAACTTTGTGAGCAAGTGGAATGAACACAATTCCAAACTGTCAACAGTGTTGGATATAGTAGTACCCTGTGCAGCTGGTTCGGCCTATTTAGAGATCAGTGCACGCCATAAATACAAATAGGTACCTTATTATGGCGAGAGGTTATTCTAGGGTTGATAATATTTAGTTTTTGTGCGACGAACTTGGGTCACATAGCGGTAGAGCAGCCGACTGCTACGTCGGAGATCGCGGGTTCGATTCCTGGTCAGAGCAAATATTTGTATAAATATGTAGGTATATTAGTATGGATATGACGCTGCGCAGACAATACGACGGTATTCTGTCTACCCCGTATTGTCGTCTGCGCAGCGCCTTATATACGAAAGGTGGCAACGTTGTCCGCATTGCACGCTTGTACACCTCGTGTAGCAAGCGTTTATAGACCACGGGAACCGCTTACCATTTGCTGCCTAAGTTGCCTTACATACATATACCTACTCACTCCAGCTATTACTAGTGTATAAAAGTTTTATCCTAATATTTATTTAATTACATAAATAATTTTAAAGTGTCTCACATAACTTATCAAATAAGTAGTTTGTAATTTATCACACCATGTAAGTACCTACCTACTTTCCGATTTCTATTAATATTGTTGTTGATCAATTAAGCATGACAAATAAAATATACAAATAAAGTAAAATTGAGATCAAAACCTTGAATGTAACCTATTAATAGAGTTGAGGGATAATTAAAAACAAACTAGTTTTATTTCAATAAAATTTGTACATTGACATTCGTAAGTTCCCACGGTAGCAAATAAAAACAAAAATATTTTACGTTTATGGTAATTTAAATGTGTCCACATTAACATGTTATCGACATTTTACGGTTTTAAATTTTGATTAACTGATTTATTTAGTGATTCGATTCCAGTCACAAATTTTGTTAGAATGGAACGTTTCCGTAAGAGTTCATGACATGCATAAAGACACGATACTCGTAAGTCAATAAAAAAAGAAAATACTTAAAACACGTTCACACTTCATTATAATGATGGTACATTATGTAAAGGAGACCGAAATTCTTGGGCCTTGGTAACACATTGATTGATATAAAAAAAAATCTTATATATATTTCTAAATCAAAAAGTCAAATATGGTAATATTTCTCTACCTAAAATCAGAGTGTGTATCAAAAACGGGTAGCAATTTCTTAGGCAACCGCTTTCTTCACAATAGACTGCCTATAAGTATGAGCCCGTTTACTGGTTTCTTTTTAGTAAAAAAAAAGGTTTTCAAAATTTGTATTATACTTATTAGACCTTCTTAACCTTCTAAAAAATAAGTCTTCTTAAAAAGTTATAACCAAAGATAACCAACAATTTTATAGATATTACCGCGCGTTTTGAATTTCACGTGTTGTTTAATTTTGCAGTATAATTACTTAATTAATTAATCCCCATGTGGATAGAGTCTGTTTGCATTGATTGTGTGTAAGATAATGATGAAAAATTAATTAGGTGGACACTGGTGCTATGAGGTATTTGTTCAGTAATAGGTATTATAGAAAAATGTAGTGTTGAAACATAATGTGGGTTTAGTTTCGAATTTTCAAGATGAGAGATGCTTGTTGTTAGCTGAATTCCCTATTATTTATTATTTTTAACGTGAAATTCGAACAAAAAATAAAAATGATAAAACGTCAGGTGTTGATGTATTTAAGGAAGGTCTGGCAACACAAAACATGCTAATTTATTCTGACACGGTCATCATCAGTACATATTACTGTCGGCAACGTTATAACTAGGAACAAGGTATTAACTGTCTTGACCTAGGTATGTGTCATATTAGTTTTAAAGCCTTTTTAATTATACTTACTCCATGGACCTATAAAACCTATTAACAGAACGCGTTGAAGAATACACTTGACGACACTAGAGTCGGCTTGCTTATATTGGTACTTACGTTCAAGTCAGCACGTACACACTCACATGGTTAATCACCGTCATTTTCGTAACACGTCCATAGGTTTTTAGGTTTATGACTAACTTATCATAACATTGAAAAGAGGAAAGGGGAAAAATAAATTAATCAAATCAGAATATAATTCTACATGCTGTAGTCTAGAAGGTATCATCCCTTTTATTTTTCGGTGATACGCTTTCAAATTCGAACAAGCGCGATAAATTTCAAAAGGACCTCTTTTGTTTTATTCTTTTTTGAATTGAAAAAGTTATGTGCTAGGTGACATGTTATGCGGCTTATTTCAGATTTTTCGTTTGAGATTGCTTAAATAGACTGGGATTTATGGACCGGCGGAGTGCTATTTCCGTCAGTCGAGTTCGAGTTCGTGATTTATTTGAATTTGAAACATAGTAAGGACAAGTCGAAGGAAAATTTAATTGGATTATTAACTCATTGTTAACTGTGATTCAGCTTTGTAGAAATGGAAATAGATGTAATAAATCATAATTAAGTCTGTTTTTGAGTTCGAAGAGGAAAATTTGAAAAGATGAATTACTTTCTTCCAAAGAATTATTATAGTCTTTTGGGAGCTATTCAAGTAATCAAGAGATAGATATCCTTGTAGATGATCAAAGGTCGTAATTTTTATACACTCAGAGGAATTATAAAGATTTATATAATTGATTTTTAATTCATGTATCAGGATTTTAATGGCACTTCTATTGCAAGTTAATAGATACTGATTATCAGCACTTACATAGGTAGGTACGTACTTTTCGTAGCAGTAGTGATGATGCTGTAAACCACGTTTGACGGTAATGCAAAGTGGCAATGACGAGAATGGAATAATGATAATAAGGATTTAGTTAATGTGTTAAATTATGCCGGTTGAATTTCTTAAGTAACTGGACGCTACTGCATAAATATTATGTTAATGAATTTTGATTCGTATTTGTATAGTCATAGCGTGCCTTTTTGTAATGCCACCTGACTGACAGCTACAAAAAATTGGGCTCGGATTTCGCAATACCAAATTGTTTTTTCCGCATAGCCAGTCTAGTAGTACATACCTATTTATTAAGAAGTCATAGCTTAGACCAGACTGTTTTACCAGACACACCGCCCGTGTCGTGAAGAGTTAGCTACCCCTATATCTACCACTACGGTTATCTCACAATGCACATTAAAGCTGCGGCTTAACTAGATATAAGTTAAAATAAAAGTAGGATCTTAGAGAAAGGCCCAGACGTGGTCGACGTAAATCTTTTGTTCGTTTTGGTCGGGAAAAGTGCAAGGGAGCGAAAACTAACAGGAAAGAGGAGAACTTCGCTTTTATTGTAACACTTTGTGCTAACTAATTGTTTTTACTTTGCAGAACTCGGATAAGTGTTTTATTATTATTATTTTCATACATGTTTATATTTTTGAAATCAGAATGTCACTACGTAAGTAAAAATGTCTTCTAATTTCAAATTCGTGTAAAAAATAATACCTACATGAAATGTCCTCTAAATTCGTAAGAGTGAGTTTCAAAATAATGTAAAAATGATATGTACGATGTACGTATTTTACAGTATTTTACGATAAAGAACAAGATTCGAATTGCTTAGAATGTGAATTTAAAAATATTTTCCGAAATCAAAAAATTAAAATGACACCCACTGCTGTAATGTCTTTTTACAAATTGACTACTATTTAGTTTAATATACCTAAATGTACTTTAACATTTGAATATAAGATAAGAAATTTCTTTAAATATATTAATATGTTTAACACATTATTATTCATCACAACTTAATATATAGAGACAATGCTTAGGGATCGTTTAAAACAAAATAAATTTCCGTCCCGCATAAAGCTTTCGACGCCGACATCCACAGAATCCGACACCGATGTTCACAGAAGTGACGTAAATCATGAAGTTTTGAAAAAAAAACTGGCGAAATAAAGAGCCCACGTGAAAGTTCAAAAATATCAGACGTGAATATAATTATGAGAGTGAACACCCGCTGGTTTCCGGACTTATAGCCCCTACCACTTTTGTGTAACTGTTTTGTAGAACACACGATATATAGATAAGGTTCTGTGGCGTAGGGTTTGTTTAACACGATTCTTGCTGATTTCCATTTCAGATTTGGTGATTAATTATTTTTATAAAAGAATTCTAGTTTTTGTGTTTAAAAAATGAGGAAAACAACATTCGTTGTTAGTTAGAAAAGTTAATCTAAAAACAAGGTTTACAAAAAAATTGTTTAAATATTGGATCGTACCTACTTACTACAGCAGAAGCTGACAACAAATTTACTTTGTTTAAGTATGGTGAGTAAAAAGAAGAGATGCGAAGAGATGGTATAGACATTCATGAGAAAAGATGAATGCAATGTTGTTAAAGACTCAAAGTATGAATGTACAAGGTTTTAGAAGCAGAAGCAGACCCAAGAAAAGATGGATGGAACGCGTGAAGACGATAACATGTCAAGTAAGGAAGCGACTGAGGAAATGACATCTGATACCATGGGAATGTACTCATATGGAGGAGAATGACTTGCTTCCCTTACTCTTATAATATAGATAGAGATAATGCTCTTGTAAATGCTAATGAATAAGTACCTAAATGAGCAAATATCAGTGGTTGAATCATTCAGAGCAGATCCCAAAGGTCATAAAAACATCGATTAAATTTATAATGTTTTGAGAAAAGGCCAGGAGCATCTAAAATCAGCAAGTTTATAAAATCAGTAAACTCGCGAGGAATAACAGGACAGAAGCAAACGTCCTCTGTGTGATGTGTGCAGTGCTGAGTGTAATAGGTACCGGTATGCGTTGGGATGCAAATTGGGAAATTAAACTTGACCAAAATTGGTGCTCTGAATTAATTTATTTGATAAATGTAATGATAAGATATATATCATTTATATCAATCATAAATAATTAATATATAGATATTTTTATATATATATTTAATTTAGTATAATCCAAAGTAGGTGACTCAGATATTTTAAATCTTTTGGTTTGATTTTAAAATTTAGTGACTACCTATTTGAGTCGAAGTGAAGGAATTATCATAAATGTTATAACAGCATGCATAGATTTTTACCAAGCACTTGCACCGATTAATTAAACGCGCGAACTCATGCGCACCGAGGCATTCAGATGGGTCACAAAAGTTTCATTGAACTATTATATACACGTAGTAACATAATATCAGCAGCAAACCTATACTATCATTGGACCTCAAATAAATGCATTAATACTGCGTACACATAGCAGATACGAACTTAGGTACACGAAGAAGAAGACTTGCAGAATTTGCACGAATCAACTTGTGGCATACTCGTATATGTGGCTTATCGTTTAGAGTTCATTAGTCCAGATTAAGGTACAAAGTTGTAGCTGCTAAAATTTAGAGTAATGTGTTTGATTTACCTGGTTAAACTGTTCCTTTAACAGATGAATAATTGCGATCTTTGTGTTGTGAAAAAGCTCAGCCTTACGTTAGCCACTAAATAAAATATGTATAAAATGGAAACTAAACACCTGGCTTCATACGTTAATGTAAGATTGGAACGTCCGTACATTTACTCAAAGTCATCTGACGAGGGGGCTGTGTCCTGGATCATAGTAGTATCATAGTTTTTAATTTAAGTATTTTATCTGTATCTTTCGTTTCATTGACGCAGCACAGGAGCATTGAGATAATATTGTATTGTCTAAATAGAAAAAGTGATGACTCCCCTAGCACGGACTCCTAATGGCTCAAAGTCATCTAATATTACTTCAATTCTACGAAAGAAAGCGCGCACTGCTTTCTACTTACACTGTCTTATAAAGCACACAAAGGTGTTCTTTTTTTGCTAATTGCCTTTATTTTAGTTTTTTTAATTTATCTTTATTTGTGAGAAAATTCACACTTGCCAATTTTAAATTGCAATGTATTAAAACTACACAATAGGTAGGTATGCTCATTTATTTCAAAAAGCCGGTTCTAATCAGCTTTCTCCAACGATATCTTTCTTATAAGAATAGGTTTTATTTCAGTCGCACTCAGTTCATCACGGAAACGTATGTCTCCATGCGATTAGCTTCCCGTTACGTGGGACTAAAAAAAACTTGGTATAATGGTCGCCCTGTAATGAGACAGTACAAAATTTTACTGAGAATATCATTATTACTTCTAACATTTAATGTAATCGATGACCCTGATACAGATACATATTACTTAAAACGCGTTATTGCTCAATCTATGACATTCAGCGTCACTTCTACGTGAGTTCATTTTTACGTGAGAACGTTTCGACTTCCCATAGTAAAACATTAGAGAGAGATTCTTTGCGTAGTTATAAATAAAAGATAACTCTAAAGTCCTACCTGCCGAGCGACTTGTCTGTGAATTGCAAATACTGACTGTAAAGTGAGCGTATATTTAAAGTTCTGACATCTGAATAACATTACGTTTAGGCGTCAAAACTTAGTTCCTATATTTCCTTTTATTGTAATTTTGGGAACAATTTTTGTGTGAATTCGAACAATAGTGTTTATAGAGATACGATCGTTATCGGCGGTCGTATAGCAATTAAAATGGTAATTAAAATAAGTAGGAAGCGTAACCAAAACCGGGTGTAAACTGTAGGCGCGGGCTTTGCCGCAACAACCATAAAATTCTTTATGTCGGCACAGATTAGGCTAACGGACAGAGAATGCGAGTTGTTGCTTGTTAGCCGCTTCGAATTTCTACACGTGGTCGCGTGAGGAAAGGTTATATACGTTTATTTTCGTATACAAATTGGCACAGCTTTTATTTTGATTACTGGTTCGTGTTATGAATTCTATGTCGTATCGTAATATAGTTTTCCTTGATAAAAATATTATTATCTGTTGTTTTTAAAGTGGTAGCAATTATTTCATATGGAGCAAATTCGATGACTTACGCATTAGAATAAAAATTGAAATAGAAAAAAAATTGGTAATTAGTTACTAGACACAATTTTTTGCCTATATTCTTAATTAAGTATATGGATTCTACATTACCAATTTTATTATTTTTCTAATAAGACCATCAATGGTACCTATGTAGGTAACTTCTGCCTATAGTAGATCATGATTAATCTACTGGAGATAATTAATTTTACTTACCATATTTGTACAGAGCACCTAATAAATGTAGAAGCTACGAACAGATATCAATATAAATGTATACTCTATCTAAATATTTACTTGTATTACTCTATAGCTATTAATAGTGTAGCTTTGAGTATTTTTGCATCAACATACCATTATCAGTGTTGTAGAATGCTAGAATTTTTTTGAATGTTTAGGAATAATATTATGTTAGTAAGGCGTTTTACAACTAAAGTTACAATTTTTACCGTTGCGTTGGACTTACATCTGAAGGATTTTTTAAATTGTTTTTTTTTATGTATGTAGTAACAAGGTGATAATGGGCACATCACCTACCTGATGGACAACAGTCACCGTAGTCTATATAAATTTTAAATAATTAGGTAATCACCCTCTTTAAAAAAATCTTGTAATGATAGTAGATTTATAATACTCAACCCAACATTGATCAATTTATATAATTCTGTGTCCTAAGATTTATCTTAAATCGATTCGTTTTAGCTATCATGTACCTACCTACGTACCTAGTCATTTCGAATGCCGTCAAATCATAACAATGTAGGTACGGGATTCAAATTTGTAGGTAGATACATTGTTTTCTAACAGTTACAAAGACAAAATAACAAATTTAAATGAACAGACCATTTATAAGTTTTAAAACGTTGTATCTGGACTATTTAAAACCATTTGCTCAGAGCTTCGCAAGTTTTTCTTATAAAAAGAACGTTTAGACTGCGAGGACGAAGGCAATAGACTTTGGGTTCCTTGAGACTAAAGTTAAATATCCATTTAAATCTTCGACGCAAGGAGGTCCGCAGGGACCGAAGCGCTGCAGCAGCGAAAAGCGCTTTTATATTGACTGCACTGGAGAATTATTAGATTAAGTTTACTTCTAGTTATGTTATGGAGGGTAGAAGGCAAAGAGAAACAACTTCGTTTATTAAAAAAAATGTTAAGGAACGCGAGTAGGACAAATGTTAGGTTGCAAGTGCTAAAGTAGAATAACATAAAAATGTGAAACTGTTAAAAACGAAACGAAACACGTCAATGAAGACACACATTCTATAGCGGTAGGTTCTTATCTATTACATGCCTATTTTATCAAACTGTTATTTTTGATACTATTAGGCTCGGCGCAATCGGGCCACTGACCACTGACAGCCACCGGTGGCCGGCGACAAGCAGACACTACTGTGTAGCGAGTGGCCGCCACCGGACACACGTGTGCGCCGCGTTCTAACAAAATGTATGAAAAGTTGTGTTAACTGCTTGACGCTGGCCATCGGTGGCTGTGGTTGGTGGCCCGTTTGCGCCGAGCCTTATTGCCACTAATATCATAATCACTAATATAATTATTTTAATTTCAATCGTCATACTTCTTAGAGGGCACTTTTTTCTTGCTACTCTACCTCTAGCTTACATAGTTCATTTAAAAAGTGTTCTACCTACTGATATCTATTATACCTAAGTAGGTATATAATGACACGGCTACCACTTTTGCGGCTACTACGAATGCAAAAATCGTTTAGAACTGGGATTAATGTCACTGTTTTTAATAAACAAGTAGGAACACCTCGAATCAAAGTGGTAAGTTCCTAACAAGTTAGATAAAAATAAACCACAACAATATTAAACCATTGTGAATAGCACAGCTTTTTGCGACTTCACGTTACGGTTTTGCAAAGTCATCATTTATCCTCGCACTCCATTCAAGGCTCAAAGAAAGCGCATCAAGCGACATCGGGCGATACTCACCTACCTAACAGTACATAGCTCCGTCGACGACGGCACTAAATCAATACGAGCCATCACGCCCCCCTTACCACCCTACCCACCCCCTCTCGCTTCAAGCCGCTGCTTTCCCGCCGAAAGCAGCCACCACCCTTGAAAAGCTCGCGAGCTGAGCTCCTACTTCTGTTCGGCTTTTGTGGAGGTGTAGTTCGAACGAAACCTCTTGGGATTTGTTGCCGAACGCTCCAATTGACAGTTCGCAATTTGAAATTGCCTTTCTAAAGGTCGGCGTTGCAAGCTTAGATTAGTGTGGTAAACTTTTAGTATGAGCTATATTATAGCTGTTATGTGTATTAACAATTCGATAAAAACAGCAAAGATTTGTATTTTAAAATTTAGACTAAAACAGTGTGTTGTTCTTTTTATTGTTATAAAATGAGCAATTTTTTCGTTAATAACAAAATGTCGCTTATTATTGTAAAATAAGTTACTTAATGTTGTCATTTACTACGAGTTTTATTTTTTACTACGAGTATATCAAAATTATTTCTCTTTAAAGCTTAAAAGCATTAACATTATTCAGTCGCACTATAATTATCCGTAATGTTCCTACTAAGCGACTGTATAAATCAAACATGCGACGCTATTGTTCGATTCGTGTTAGATTGATAAGGTTATTCCCAAGTGTGAACGAGACAGATATCCATTGAACGGTTTCTATTCATAAGTGATTGTACAAGCGAAATTTTGCGAATGTTTAATCCACATTTTTGAATTAAGAATTTTCAAATTTTAAAAATTGTTTTGTCTTGTTTACAACAAAAGAAAAAGATATGCCTCCAAATGGCCTTTCAAATATTTAATACGAAATGGTAATAAATTGTTGTAAAATTTTAAGTGTACTGTGAGCTCAGTGGGAGCCTATCAAAAAGTTTTCGCGCGCTTCTGCAGTTCAGTTAGAAAACGATTTTCGTTCCATTTACATAACGTTTTAACCCTCTCAACTTATTCTTCTTCTGAAATGTTCAATCCATTAACTTTCTTAACTATTATTGATACTGAATAAAGTATCTACCTACTTTTTAAAAAAAAAATCTAATTTTTGTATAAATACCAAACATTTTCCTTTACGAATGAAGGTCAGTTAGTTGAATTACCTGTAACATAAGAAAAAATTATCAAACACACAGAAACATGATAAAATAAATGAAAGCAGTTTAATAAAGGTTTTTAGCAACTTATTCGTGAAGAGCAACATAATAGGGCTACGAATTCGTGACTATCAGAGATCATTGACATTACAAACTATTCCTAAAATTTCAACGGGCCTGTTCGGAATCCCGCGACTGCCGACTGGCAATAATGAAATAAGCGCAGGACAAATATAATAAATTTCACAGAGACGCGAGGGCGATGCGACGACTTCCTCTTTCGATATTTGAATTTAATTTAACGTTTTGCATTGTTCCTTTTGTCAATTTGTTACATTTATAATAGGTACCTATTAAAAGTATAGAATTTTTATATTCAAAATTTGACCGTCATCGTCATCTGATTTTTGAATTTCATGCTTATCGTTTCTATGCAATATAGCACTATGAATTTGCGTAGTTATATCCAAAGGCTGCATTATAATTTTCAGATCAGTTTGTTTAGTTGTGTACAGTTTACAAGTAAAATAAAACCTATAAGTAAATCATCATCATCATAATAAAACAGCTTGGAGGTATATTTTTTTCTGATGTTAATATCTGGTTCCCCAGATTAGGCGATTAAACCTCACAATGTATTACAGTAAATTGCCCATAACTCTTTTGAGTCTGTATTTTGATGGCCATCGTTTTTGACGTTGATGAAATACCAATAAAAGTTCGATAAGCATTTTGCATCTCAATTTTGTGATTAATCATTTTTAATTTACGATATCAGTGAATAAAGCGGAGAGAAATGACAAATGACAGCATTCAGATTTTTCATATTAACGTTCGCAATATAGATCATTCAATATACGAGCACTAATGCACTAATATTTGTTACCTATAAATATTATATGTATTTTCAGAAATGAAAATAATTGTAATCCTACCGGGTGTCCAACGGTAATAAAGGGTAACTATTCTATTATAATGTAGATAGACAATTTCACTAGAACAAGACTTCATTTTCTTTCATGGCTGAAATCCAGAAAATAACAGTCAATCACAAGGATCAAATCTTTCTAATAAATTGGTAGATCGTCGTGGCACACCCTGTATATTTATGTACTTACTTCTTCAGGATAATTAAATACAATCTATAATTTCTATGTCAAATTTCAACACCAAAATCGGAATCAAATTAAACTGATTTTGAATGGAAGATTTAAAACAATTTCATCAGAAATCAGTAAAAATAGAAATCCCTTTTTAAGAGGCCTATTTCTGATAGTAACATCAAGCAGCAATCAACATCATCTTCAATGGAATGCATGAAATTGGTGGATCTACTCTTTTTCATGTGTTATGAGATCAAATCGACCAAAACCAGTTTTCTTTCTATTTACAAAATAATAAGAAACTAGATTTTGTTTCTCAATGTCTTTCGTTGGAGTAGGTCTTTTATTTAAGTATTTTTTTTAATAAAAAATTATTTTTCATAGTGATACCTGAGTAAAATTTTTATGCTCTCTATGAGTATGGTTCTCAGGCCCATGTAACTAATAGGAAACAAGCATTTACCCTCTATCTGGTACTTTGTCATACTTTTTGAAGAAACTCGTAAACCCCATGATCTTAAATTATATTTTAAAAGAAATGAATATTTATTTATGTTCCAATTATTTGACATCACCACCGACGGTGGCGGACTCTAGAGGCGATCGTGTTTCGCGTGTTTACATCCAGGATTTATCAGCCGGTTTAGCTCACGGTCTTAATATTAGGAGAGAGACACAACGGGCTTTTAAATTTAAATCTATTTAAAATGGAGCAACGAAATGTCGTAATATCATAAAATGTCACCGGATATCACGAGTGGTAAAGTGTCACATATTTTATAATTATGAATATTTTATTCAACCGTGAAATTAGAGAATTATTGGTACAATTCGTGTCTGAAATACTGATGTAATACTTATTACCTACATGATTGTGACATAATTATGATATATTAAAAATTTGAAATTGGTTAAATTAAGTAAAATGGTAAATTCAACATAATTTTATCATAGCTAAGTAATGTCAGCAAATTTTTGGTTTATAATGGATACACTAAATACAGTTACACGACTTGCATCTAATAAAGCAAGTGCACTATAAAATAATCTCTAACAAAATCAATCGATTATTAATAGGTTTATTAGGTACACATTTTTGAACTTAGATGTTGTAGATATTCCACGGTTTTCATAGCCGACTACACTAAACGGATTAGTTTCTTTAGTGAGCGTTTCTCGCATCTGATGCGGAGACAAATGAAGCCAAAAGTATAAAAGTGCAGGAATCAATATAGGTAAGTAAGTACCATTTATCTTTTGACTAGTACTATACCCAACACGTTAAATACAAAATGAAGAATTTCCTCTCAATGTCATTCGAAAACTTCCTAAAATACCTTCAAACAGTTACAATATTTTTACATGCACATCTATTGTGTCTTCAACTTAACAAAGGCGGTGATGATAATCAGATTCCCGCTATGGTATCTACATACATATCTGAACTCAACACACACCGGGACAGCGTAGTTTTTAAACTCTCGCCTCATGCCTAGATAGCACAAATCGTGACTTACACTAGCCGTAGCATGTTATAATTACGTAAGATTACACGCTGGATTAGGTTCGCCCTGGTAATGATAGGCGAACGGAGATTTAAATCCGTTGAAAATTTTTCTGTGTACAAATTGATAGAAATAATTTGATGGTAGAGTTTAGCTATGGTGGTGGTCTGGGAATTTAAGCGTTATTGTAACTTATAACAACAGAATCTAGTTGTGATGTTGTCGATTTTTGGAAACGAATTCAAGTTACTCTTAACTTACCTACTAATTGTTTATAAAGTTGCCGAAGTAATTGTGAATGTACAAATTGGCATGTGCTTTAAAATAATCAGGTTACTCTTTATCTGATATATCAACACGAATAATATAGCGCCCACAAAAATTAAATATGAGGAAAATAATGCTGATATTATGTTATTCTTCGAGTCAATTATACTTATCTTACACCATATCTATAAATTCACACGTCGTTATAAATACGTGGGTACATGTAATGTTAAATTATTTGATTACAAGCAAACCAGACGTACGCCTATCGCTCAAGACTACGATCTAAATACATATAAATACTACTGCGCTATTATTAAACTCGCTCCCAAAAGCGTCTCGCAAGTCGCAATCCAAAATGGCATACAAAGTTCACACGAGTGACGTCGGCTGACACAGGAATGGGACACCACTCTGATGGGGTGACACACACTGTTATTATTAGTTTTTTGTGCTCTGCTCCGCCCCGCTCTCCCCTCCCGATGTGTCCCGGCCGCCATCGCGCCATTCCCCACATTAGACCCACTTTTTGTCTGATTTTTACATATTCGTCGCACTTTCTATTCGAGCACTCTGGTAAGTTTGGAATGCAAATGTAAATGATTTTATCTTAAATATTCATCAGATTCAAAATTAGAATGAATATTCATTTTTGTTGTCATTGACATTATTTAAATGTTTTACTCCGTTGGGAACGCAAAGCAAATGAAATTGTTACCTTGCTAGGCCATCTCAATCATACAATTATTACACATTTTATTTGTAAACGTCACATTCACATTGTTTAATTAATTATTATTAATGTGATAATTATCACGATTGTAAATATAATTTTATGATTAATGTAAATGTTAACTTCGTGCGAAATGCGACAAGGAATACCAGGTTATCGGTCCGAGCTGATACGTCGCATCATTTATTATTTAATTACAAGCCATCCCGTCGTGACAAATGCTACAACAATTTACACACGCCAATATCGATCAGCTGGTAATGACACGTATGTCCACTGAATTTTAATTGCCATCTTTATCGTTTTATTACACTTAAATAAGTTTGAATGTCGACGCGCAACGAACACGTTTACCCGGCGGCCGAAAAACGGTCACTAAATTCAATTACAAGTTAAAATCGCAAGGTAGCGAGGACCTTGAAATCTTTTTGTTTATAAACAAAAGGGTGTTATGCAAGAAGTCGTAAATGGATCGGTGCGGAGCGTTTTATGGTAGCATTATATGGACGGGGCGAGATAAAGCGCTTGTTTTGGGTCGTAAATAAGACTGCAACAGGTACGTTGCCAACGGGACTCACAATCACGTGTACGCTTTCACTTTTGCTTATTATCTTTGTGAATCGATCTTTTTATTGGAAACAGTTTTGTGTACTCCCTTATTCAGATAGGTATGTAAGGAAGCTTCTACAAAAATGTGTAATAGGCCGCAACATGCAAACACGCTAATACCTACCTCGCTCAATTTAATTAATAACATTGTAGGCACTTATTCTGATTAATTTTTAAGGCTTTTAGTAAAGTAAGTTTACATGTTTCACCAATGTTGTCCGATGTAGTGTGTCGAAATAATGACCTTTGTAATTTATAGAACTCCGTAAAGTAAGTAATAAATAATACTAAAACTTTTTTAAACTATAAATAATACTTAAATGTATGACATCACCGGAAAGTCTAGAGCGAGACTAGACCAAGGTTATTTTCGGAATTAATTGAATAACAGAAAATTATGTTTTGTTGTTTTATTTATTACCTTTATGCGTGTTTATAAAAACATCAATTTCTTAAAAACGGAAAACGATTATAAATTTTTCACAGATAATAAGTATTAATACGTGGCTGTGAGGAACGGTTACAATACCTGTTCCCCGTAATTTGACGTCAAATATTTTTTTGTATCAAACGAACAGTAACTCATAATAAACGTATTCGACCTCTCACTACTGACAGTAACCAATCATAATAATAATTCAGGTTATTCTAAACTAAACAGTACGTGTATACCCACCTACATAATAGTAATTGAAGAGGTCGTATGAATAATATTTGGGCGTCACACGGACGGACGAATCGATACGTAATTATAGAGTAAAATGTACCCCTCATAAATATCATATCCGTGGTAGTGGGGGCGCGGCCGGAATCGCCCGTGGCCTCTATTGTATGGACCAGCCTGGCGTTTGAAATGACGTCACGTTGTACGAAAAATGTATTATAGTAGTTTTAATCAACCACTTCATATACGTAGTCTTCATATTTAGGTGCAAAGAGAGTAACTATAAGTTCTTTCACATACAGTGCCGTATAAGAGAACTGTAACAGTTGTGAGACTGGTAGAGACCAACTCTACCCTCTCTACGAAGACGCTCTAAATTTACTCACTTCATCTTCTCTCGTGTGAGTGTTGCCATCGTGCTGTAGTAATTGGTTTCCCGACAATACCACTACTTACGGGAAGGACCCGACCATAGGTATCGCTCTTCGAGAAGGCATACTCACTATCATTTGAATACAGTTTTCGTTAGCTTAACGTAATTCCCCAATAAGAGAATTCCAAATTCAAACGCACAATATTGTTTTTTGTAAATCAAATAAGTATAAAAATTACGTTACATTAATGTCTATGAAATATTCAAATCAATGTGGAGAGCAGCTCATAACTATAAAATACTTCAACTTTCCCACCCCTATATTACCCTTCTGCAGGCAACCATGCAAGTGACATCTCTGGTGTTGCAAGCGTTCATAGGCCATTGCTTCCAATCATATAGACCATGGGCCTATTTGCTGGTTTTGTTGTAAAATAAAATAAAAACATAGGAAAGGTTTTCAGAAATAGTTCAGTCTAAGAAAATTTACCGTGTGCTTGTCTGCCACCTAAGTGGTACACAAAAAATACGGGGTGCTATGTTTCTTTCATTCAAAGAGAGGATCCTTTGTTCAAGCTAGATGATAAGGTGATAACGTATGGCATGTCACAGTTTTTTGCTAATGATTGGATTCACCTTGATAAGTTAACGACCTCTGTGGCAGAGCGGTAGAATGTTCGATTGGCAACTAAGTATGTCATGATTTTCTATCCCCCACAGTGCGTATGTATGAATTTGTATGCATATTTACATAATGTCTGAATGTTGCTATATACATATACGTATATAATATGCCAATAGAAGTGTCTATGTATGTTTATCCACATTCCAGTACCCATATTACAAGTTCACCTTTCAGTATAAAAAAATAAATAGGTATAAGTAAACTAACATTTCATCTAGGTACCTACTTAAGTAGGTACAAGTACAAAGTAGTCGTGGTGTACAATACACAAAACTAACTAAAACAATTCCCTTACAAGTTACGTAATAATTTACGCAAAATATTTAATTCAACCTATTTCCGACGCTTCCTCGTTCCGTAAACGTTTCTATGAAATTGTTTTGAAACTTTTATCTAATTCCATTCCACGCAATGGTTGCATGTCAAACGGCAGTTAAGCTGTAGTTTAGATTAAACCAGTGCCAACTTCCACGAATCATATACAAAAATTGGCCGTGAAATTTCACCTTTGCTACAGAATAACGTACTAAAAAGACCGTTGTACTGTTTTTGTGTTAATCTAACGAACGATTTTGAATTAGGCTACGGTTTACAAATCCACGAGTTGCGTATTTGACGTGTGTCTGATTGATTTCTGTATAAAAAAGATTTAAATTGTTAACTTTTACTACGATTGATGTATTTAAAATATTAAATTAACTAATGCAGTCCCTATAATTCAGCAAAGTCATAAATATCTTATTACAAGAATAATAATTGTCTTTTTATCACGATAGATACCTATTAATACGCTTAAGAATGTCGTCAGTAGTCTTGAAGAAATATGAATCGATTACGCAAAAAAATTGTCCTTAGTTCAAAAGAATGCAAAATATTTAAGTGCACAATTACTAGCAATTTTCATATCATACATCAGGGACAATGAAAGACGACAAAACCAATTATCATGTTATCTTACCCGCATATCGTAACTAAAGGGTCAAACCAGTTAAGGCGCAATATTGCTCAACGCAAGAAATTAAAAAACAAAAACAACTCCCCACTTTAATCTATGAGGGTATTTAATAAACATCTGCTTTTAGGAATCCATGTCGCATCTGTTGCTCTGGCGTCGAGGCCTTTTTCAAAATTTCAAATGCGCGCGAGCCGCTTCCAGACAACGGCAGATGTTCCTGTTCCCATCACCACAATACTAACAACTTTAAACTATATGCGCTAAAACTCAGAATACAAAATTAAATAACAATAAAATACAAAACCTTTCCTACTTTTTTATTCCATGCCCAAGAAGTTAGATTATGATGTTCGAATTTTAAATTTGGCGGCAGTTTAGGGCCTGTGGTAGTGATCGTCATAGATAACGGTAAACGGGGTCATTACGACCCTACCCTAATTTTGAGGTTTACGGTAAGTGAGTATATTTGTCAAATGCCTCAATTTAAATGTTCATATCATTTATTTTATTGTCTTCAATTATATAATAGCTTAATTTAAAAATACTAATGTACTTACTTATGAGATAGTGAAAAAATATAACGAGGACGCCCTTACAACTACGATTTAGAAGTAGAGCAAGGAAATCCCTGGAGATTAAATAGTTTCCCCATAAGTTTTATATTGACCGTTTATACGAAAAATCCCTAATAAATTATGGGTAATGTAGAAATGAATTGTAATACGAAACATTAAGGACAGTTTTCCTTTGAAAATGATTTATCAATGACTTTACTAGCCCATGTTCAATTAGAATAAATATAAGGGGAAGGCAGCAATTGTACAGAACTGACATTACTCAATTGGATAAACAAAATTTCAATTGTATAAGTGAATTTCTGTAATCAAATATCTCATGACAATTTGTACCCGATACACAACCTGAATTCTTAAAGAAACTAAAAACATGGAGTGTCGAAATGCCTTATTATAAAAATATGCACTGCAGCCTGCTGTTGTAGTTTCGACTAATGTGACATAGTAGATAATATTCATTATAAATGTATAAAAAAATCAGATTGCTGTTGAACCAAAAAACTGGATTTATGTAGACAGAAATTGTATCTCTAGATACATTTACTTGCTTCAAAAACTGGATAAAATAGAAATTCGTCAACTATTGATATCTATAAACACTAATACACCTCTTGTTCTATATTATCCTCATTCTAATATTTCCTATAATAGGTACACTTACAGAAACTAGGTATTATACTTATTACCACGACAAGAACGTACCATTGCTTTAAAGAATAGTTTTGCTTGGCAATATGTGTGGTCTTTCTAAATTACTATTTTCTATTACTGCTACTCCATTTGTTGCTACGTGTATGGGACGCACATAAGTCACTATTTACCCCAAACAAAGCCGTAAACAAAACAACACATTTTAAATCAATAGACATCTCAATAGGCGTGTCTGTCGAAGACTTATTCCTTTGACCCTCAAATTCAGTAATTTAACTTTTCCCCTCCGGATAGCATTTCATTTACCTCTTCAACCGATACGCTGCGTGGGACGAACTAATCTGGCACAAAGGTTGACTGGAGATGTGTGCTAGATCACATAAATTTGGAAATCGGGTCAGTGATCGATGTTAAATATATTAACTAGAAGTGAAATTTAGCTATTAAACCATAACATAAATATGGTCCAGGGTTTCCATTTGGGTTTTAGAATATTAATTTGTTTTAGAAGTATATGTTTTATTAATAATAGCTTTCTGTTTGCCTGTTAACTAATCCTGATGCAGCTGGTGGTCAAATACTGCCAAAGCGGCAACGTCTCCAGGCAATTGCACAGGTTCATAGCTATTATATTATTTTAATTATTAATAATATTTTAATTTGTTTTAGAAGTATATGTTTTATTAATAATAGTTTTCTGTTTGCCTCTTAACTAATCCTGATGCAGCTGGTGGTCAAATACTGCCAAAGCGGCAATGTCGCCAGACAATTGCAAAGGTTCATAGCTGTTGGAGTGCAGTGTACACATATTTGTCGTTGTGTGGTGTAGTACACATATTATAACCTAATAGAGAACCACAAGTTTCCTCTAAACTTCGTGGATTGAAACAGACACCTTGTAATACAGATAATTTTATTGATAAAATTGGATACCTCCTGACACAGATATCAAGAACAACTTTTAGCCTTAATTAGAATTGACCAGAATATAACCTACTATAGTCATCATCATCGCCCTAGCATGGTTCCCGGTACCCTACTGACTTATCTTATGGTTTATGCGCTATTTCATGGGAGCGACTACCATCTAACCTTACAACTCTGGAAGGAACGCCTGCGCCAGTCTCGTTCGTTAACAAGCAGATATATCGGATTAGAAGTCTTGGTAGAGCCCCAAAGACTAATAATAAGCCATATAATTTACTCAAACATGGGGCTTCCTCTTTCCTTTCTATCTATTTCTATCAGTGGAAGCGTAATGAAAACAGAATAATTGCCGTGTGGGCCTGTTCATCAAGAAACCGACAGATACCTCATCCAATATTTTCTAATCCCCCTCCACGGATTCCACAGTGCCGATAATTCCCTCCATTGATTCGTAACGCCTCCCGCGCCACGCTACAATGCTCGCGAGTGAGCACCGACATTTGCCATTGTGTTGTCTATGCGCTTCCCTCTATATAGAATGTTATTTATGTCACCCATACATAGATGGTAGCAAAAAATGTTTAGGACTGTGTTGAAAATTGCAGTTGGTATTTTATTTGCAATGTGGGCATTGAAAGAAAAAGTATGGATGAGCCTGTTACCATAGAATTGGTATTCTGTAACTGTATCGATCATTTGACTTCCATCATATTTCACCAGTGAACATAATGAAATTGGGGTCAAGTTTAACTAAACTGTATTCTAATAGACTGTAGTCTTCTAACCCACCAATCACGAGAGGAAAGCTTGCGCCAGAGCCTTTTCGTCACTCAGCAGGTGCATCGGCTTGCAGGTGAGGTGAGCTTGACCCTGGGGATCATGGTGGGCCCAATATGGATGTCATATATAACATTACTTACAAATTAATACGGTAATTATAAGTTAGTTAAAACCTTCCAATACAGTTAGTTAATTAGAAACAGGTGAGACGAATAAAAGCTCGACACCATCTAATTTATTGAATTGGTAGCATTGCCCATTACGTCATTGCTATCGTTATGTTACTAGTAAAAATTGGAAAATAGTATCGACGGTTTACAAGCGAAAGTGTATAAACGACATCGAGTATTCAAAGAAAAGTGATCTCAAACGACATCATAAACATTTTATAGAACAATCTTTTATTTATCAACTGTCACTTTCACTTGAATCAAAGCCTTGCAGTTGTCGACGCACTTGAAGCATCCAGAAATGAATCCTAATATTGTTAGTCAAGGTCTTGACGTATTCTGCCTATTGGTTATGCTAATGATTTCACAACTATATCTACAACAACGGCTAAAAGTGACTAAGTATGAGTATGTATGTAGGACTTTTCCTCTTGAGCACTTCTTACGTATGGGTTTTTCATACTTGATAGTCTGACTAGAGTTTCCTCAGTTAAATTGTAGCGTATGCTTACTGAGTGATCATAAACGAACGCCGTCAGGTTAGTTTTTTGTATAGGAGAACGTGTACTACGCGGAGATATTTGAAGTCCGTCTAGATAGATGTCTAGTTTTTTACCTAATTAATTTATTATGTTGGAAGTTCAAAGTTATCTTTGCAAGTTTTGTGACATCTTTGAGATTAGCGATGAGAGAAACTTTCTATGGCATGAGTTTTAATTGACATTGAAACTGATGCCATAGAAATTTTTCACTTTCATAGAATAACAAAATGACCTGTTAAGTAATGAACGTTTACTTAGACCAATGGAACGTTCATATTTATTCAATTGTTCCAGTCCCAGTACCAAATAAATGAATATTACCTATAAAACCGGCTTGGCCATCAATAGTTGTCTGCAAAATATACACTACCAAAGGCACCTAACGCCTAACAAACACGTACTTATCTATACTCCACAATACAACCAATGAATCTAAATAATCAGTTTGCCAAGATCCAAAGGGCGACCCGGCGACCACTCTGCACATAGCCGTTACTTGTTACACTGAAGTTAAGTGCGTGGCTGTCGAAAATAAACAATTATTCCCGTACAGGGAGCAAGCCTGCGGACACAGAACCGTGGGGCGCCTACGACAGAACTAAACAAGGGTGGAAATTGCAAATGGGAACTTTTGAAAGTAAATAATAAACAAATCACAATTACAAAAAAAAGTGCACAAAAACAAAAACATATTCGGTCTACATCCAATGCAATTAACTCCTATGCATAGGTACCAAGTATTAAATTGAACTAGACATCGACAAACGGTCAACAATGCGCATCTACTTGTAGCTGTCATACAGATGGCACTACAAAAAGGCGCGTTCTGTCTATATAGATAGGTGTCAAAATTCATTAACACATTTATCTTGCCTCTGTGTCTTCTACGAATTCACGCAACCGCATTTTCTAAACAGCTTCACTAGTAGGTATAGTAAAATAAAATAAAAATCCTTTCTAACATTCGACTGAGTGTGTCCAGTCGTTGAAACAAGTGTACGGTACAAATGTACCATAATACATACATAATATAGCTACTTCATACAGATACAGATTTAATTCGTTCAAACTTGGCCGTCTGCGATGCAGCTGGGTCTGAATTAATTTTTGTATTAAGAGTATTTTTTTACTTTAACTGAACTCTTGACATGTTTGTATGACCACGAGGAAACGCCCGTCTCATGGGGCTTGGCATTTATGAAATGTATGGTATATAATTCGATGGTAGAAAGTAAGTGATCTTCTATAAATTTAGCCAAGTTATAATTTAATTATAGTGGGAACTAAATGAAGTGTTAAAATAGGTAAATAGACGCCAGGCTCCAAGGCATGAGCCTCAAATGTCACCGGGCTTCAATGTGCGAAGATGATGATGATTGTAATGGAATTTAAGAGAAAACCGGCACATTTGAATCACTTCTTTTATTATCTGTTGACCATTAATTGATAACTATTACATATAGTAGCTATTTTTGCAAATAAGCGTGCACATTAAAATGTAATACAACTTAATTATATAGCACTTTAAAATGCGTACACGCCGCTATTTAATATCTATTAAATTGATTAATTGCACTTTGTAATTTTTATAATTCTATACTATTTATGTAATTACTTGTGAGATTATGAACTGGCAAGCAATTTTACGGCACTTAGTTTTAACATGAGTGATGGATGTTTTGATTGCGTTACTACATTGTAATATAGGTTTTTTTTTAAATCTTAATAATTTCATCAGGTAGGTACGAATATTGCTTAGATTGCTATCAGTCCAAATTTGGATGCAGTTTATCTTTTGTAATGTTAGAGAACGTTTAGTGCCGTGAAGTTAGTCTATAATTACGTGCGTATTAAATACATTATTTCTTTTTAGGTCTCATTGACCAAATGAAGCCTCGATAGATCTACGTGTTTCTTCTAGCAAAAATGAGTTAGCCAATCAGAGAAGTACTTACCATTTTGCGAAAGTACCAAATGCCTTTGATTTCACACAATTTTTCCTTCCGATGTACATTTTACATCTCAAATATTATGAGTAGATACTCATTATGAAAAGGGTTGGTTCCTTAGTGATACAAAAAAAAAGTTACACTTGTTTTCACTTGCGCCCTTGTACTTCGTTAACCACCGACATCAGCGGCAGGCACCGCCGAACGAATCTGATCACTGACCCATGAAGCAAACAGAAAGGATATTTTCTTCCACCAAGGAAAATACGACAATATAAATAACTCCATCGGACCCCTACCTACTACTACATCACCCTATGACAAAAGAGTTATCGGTGCGTTGAAAACAAAAATGGCGAGTTGATTTATTACAAACGGTACGCGTATTAGCCGTGTGTGATTCGGGGATTTGGCCGATGGAAAAAAAGCTAGGTGAGTTAGGTCCCGTCTAGACGAGCGACAGTCGAAGGGCGGGTGTTGTTTACGTCGAGGATTCACGATCGCGCCCTAATGAGTATAGACGTTGATTTAGGGCACCCATTCTAGTAGTTGAAGCGAAAGCTTTTAGTTGTTACGTCATAATTTGGTAGGTTCGGCTACGGGGAAAGTTTCTCGTATTTTCTTCGCAATACCGAAAACTAAATACTCGTAAGTCAAAAGAGGATAAGTACTTACATAAAATTGTACAAACTTTCTCTAGGTTCAAAATGAATTAATGCCAAATTATTTTGAGTGAAGGTTGTAGACATGCTAAATAACTAGATATGTAGGTACAAATAACTATTTGCTCACTGAAATAGAGTTGCGAGTGTAAAGTCGGCCTCAAAAATGTAGAAATCGTTTTATATCGTGAGACATAAATCCAGTTCGACGAAAGCGAAGATTAGAAACCTAGCTGGTGAAGCCAAAACTCGATATTGGGTGAATAATCGTCGGTACTACCGGTGCGGTGGCCGGCCGGATGTGCCAGATTTATACCCGGCATACCCGGGTGTAGCGGGCTGTGACTGGAGCGTGTACCAATTTATACCCCGCTAGGTACGCGTAGTATCCGAACTGTCGTCGAGTCTGTGCTCTTCATAAAGTACCCGATATGTCCGCTTGCCTTGAGGGCTGCAATTTATGGCGTGGAAACGTCATCGGACCCCGTGTTTAGTTATAAATCATATGTGTTTGCTTAGTGCACGAGACGTCTAAATATCTCGGATGCTCGCTCCGCTTGCGGCTATGTTCAAACTCTAAGATTAGATTTGGAATTAATTTACTTACTGACATAGAACTGGCGATTGCTCAACAATAAAAATTCCACTCACATAAGACGTAGGAAAAACTAAATGTAAATAAGTAAGACTAAAGGATACGATATCATCAAATTAGCATTGTCATGTGACTTCGCTCCTATAATGTAGGTATGACAGTCTAAAAGTTATTTATCTTTAACTACCTACCTAAGAAAATGTATATTCATACTGAATAAAAGATTACCTATGTTTTTTTTCTATAGATTTACATAATCTACAAATTTAATATCGTTTGGTTTTTTTTTTCAGGTAGAGTTCCTCCGACAAACTCGAATGGTAACCATAAATTATATATTATAGCTGTGAAGAAGGTATAACCAGTAGAGGGTATTTTAGTTATATTATGTATAATGACTAAAATGTACATTCAAGTAAGTACCTACTAAACCCTACCCAGCAGCTACCAGCTCCACTTAAATTTACTTAACTTTCAACATATGAACACTTGGCTCTACTTAAGTTACCTTAAGCTTGATTCAGACTCATTTAATATAGGTATAACTTAATAAATGTACTTGTTTAAACACTTTGAAGTTATCAATATTTAAATTATATTTTAACTAGGTAATAAAGATTTATATCAATCAACTTTAATCAGTAGTGGCCGTAACACTCAAGTCAAGAGTCGATTTCACCATTTGATTGAGTTTATTGTGAAAACCCAGTTAGGTTGATTTGAACGTAGTTAAATAAAATTCTATAAGTAATGAAATCAGACTTCAGTTACTGCGAACTATGTAATATAATCAAAACAATATTATTAATTTATTTTCAAATTATTCAACTTTAAGTCTGCCGAAACAAATTTCCAATTTCAAAACCTTGTGCAATAATATCAAATGCACAAAGCTGTATTTGTTGAACAGGTAAGTCAAAAACAATTGAGGCTTGTTCGATTTTTGAACAATGTACTACAAAAGACTTTGAAGGAGTTCTAAAATTGGGTCAATCATAAGATTTACAACTGCATTGTCACCTGAATTGTTTATACTAACAACAATACGACAGTAGGCAGGTATTTGTGCGAATTATAATTTGCTAAATTTTAAGCTTTCACTTTTTTATTGTTAGGATTACAATACTACGTCTTTGTTATTTTTTTTTAATGTTTGCGTCTTCATTCAAGAGCGTGGATAATAGTCGGTATGCAAATAAATACAAGTTTGTAAAAGAGTAATATAAAAAAACTTGAATAGTTATATTTTATTGAAAAAATATCTAACTTTTTTTATTTAATAAAGTTATAGACAATAGGCACTTATAGAAAATAAGTGCCCGTTGTTTGCGTAGATGCTTCAGATAGATAGCATAGTAACACGGAACAAATTATTTTGTTAATTTTAATTAGATGTTTTTTCACACTTCAAATCGTATACGTTATATCAAATTGTCATGTAGGTTTTAAATATTCATTACAACAAATCACTGATGCAGATCAGATTTCCTTAAGGTATCTTTTTACTAATAAATGTTCACACGAACTACGATAGAGTCAGTTTTGTGATTTTAGCGCCATCTATACATTTACCCCCGTAACAGTTTGCAACGACTAAAACCAACCCTCTTGGCGCAAACATGAACTTTTACAACCCCCTAGCGACGCAATAACGAAACAAATAGTTCAAGATTTTGGTAAAACATACCCCGACACAGCAACGCCATCTCTGGGATGGCGCTAGAACTTTTGTAAAAGCTCGCAGTTCCAGCAAAATCCGTCGAGGCAGCACTGGCGCCGGAGCTTTTGAATGAAAGTGTTCAGTTCAAGTAAACGATACTTTAGCACGTTATGAATAAGGTTGTTTTTTGTTTACCATTAAAATAGACCGGTGAGTATAGTATGCAAATTAACGCACCATTACATGGTAATTTATTTGAAACGAATGACCACTTTGTGGCGTAGTGCATCCAACGTCGAACACTAAACGTTTATATGGGGACCCTGACCTTATATTGCGTCAATTTATAGCTCTAAAGCGGCTAAAGCCGTTATACGGTGTTTTGCGTAACAGCTGTTGTGTCTCGCGTGATGCCTTAGCATAGTGACCCTGTTTTGCATAGGACTTTCACCTGTTTCTTCAGCTGTTTGGAAAGTTAACTAACTAGTAATGAGTTTGTTGGCCTATTAGCGTAGTATCGTCTGTGAAAAACCAGTCATCCGACCATTTTATCCGAAGAACTAAGGAGTTCACTTTTACTCTGTTCTGTTTTTTTTATTTTGACTTTACGTGAGCGGTTTCGTTCTGACTCTCAACCCCTACATTTTTTTTCATCATTTAAATACACTGAAATGCCCAGACCAAAATAAATAGCTATTTATATATGTACCTACAAATACATTATTAGATAATAGTTGGGTACCTACTATGTGAGCTCCCAATACAAAAAGAAAAGAACTACACAAAACTCTTTCACATGGTGCGTCTTGGAGATTAAGAAGTCGTCTTATCAGAGACTTCGAATGAAGACGTTGCATCGTATTTATGACTTGGAACAATGTTTGCAAAGTGCCGTGATTTACGACCACAGTGGCATCGCGAATACGCCCAACAGTTTCAATGAAAAAAGACGTTATCTCAATATTATAAACACATGGATATTTATATTGGTTATTGAAGTCTGAGTGCTTATAGGAAATGATGATTTATAATATTTATATAATCAGTAGAAGAAATCGTTAAGTAAATGCAAAGTTATCGAAGGGTACGTCGGAAATGAGCGGAGCCACTTCCGACTTTTGGACTGAAGGGTAAAGCGGCCTTATTTATATTTTTTCCAAGAACATTAGAAATTTCCTTTGATATTTTCTAAAGAAAATTTTCAACTGCTGGTTTGGCAAAGAAGAACTCTTCTCATTTCCACTCTACGGGTGGGATGTTTAATTAATACCTACCTCTGGCGTTATAAGTCTTAACGAATTGCGATGATCGCCTATCATTAACTGGGTTGTACCACCGGTTGTACCCTTGTTTACAACGCCATAGCTACCCAAGCAATAATAATAAATTATTTGACAATTAGAAAGTATGACGTCATTTTTCCTTATATCATCATGATAAAGTCTGACGTTTATTTAAAAAAACTGATTTGACTTCATAATCAAGACTACCTACGAGTAGGTACGTACCCTATTATAATAATAACGTGAATACATACCTAACGAAAATCATTAAATAGTAATTCTACTTGAAGGTAATATAATTATATAGGGTATCTATGTATTATTCAGCTTATTAAAATACCTATAAAGAATAACAACAGCAACAGTTTGTCAGATGAAAATTAAAACTTCACATTATTCGACACGACAGTAATTGAAAAGATAAAATCGAATACATTAACCAATTAAGTATACAATCCAAAAGTTGTAATGACTATAAGTCTTGACAGCTCATTACTATTTAAAAAATAATTATCGTAAGTCATAATTCGTGCGGAACGAGAAAATGTTCCGATTAAACGGACATTCGGAACATTACTCGGTTGGAGTGTTAACCAGAAAGGACAGTTGGAAATGAAATAAACACAAGTTTTTACAAAACGATGTCACTTGACTACGTGTTGGCGCGACGGCTACTTAAATTGGACAGCTCGGCCGATATGAACCGCGGCTTGTCGGAACTTCTTGTTAATGATCACGCGAAATCATTAAACACGATAATAACTTAAAACACGGATAAGAAAAAAAAGTGCGCCAACCAATGTTTTTATACTGAATACTTTCAGCAACAAATAATTAATCATTTTAGGTCGTCATTCCTGAATGAAGACTTAATTTTACTTCACTACCAACGCACAAAACGTTAAAAAAGAATACAACACAAAAAATGGCCTGTTAATAATACATTTAGAGGCGATAATAAATTATAACTTAATTAGACACTATTAAACAGTTGAAAGCTATAATTGAACAATGTATCTTTTACTCAAGTTTTTAGATAGATCTGTAACAGCATCAAACGAGCGCGAACAAAGAGCGAAGACTATGCCAAAGAAAAGGAACAATAGTGGTGTGAATGTTACACTCGGATATTACAATAATGGTATCGATTATAATTTGCGTGCGATGTGGTCCGAGATACGGGCGGGAGGCGACACGTAAGCGACAGGTATTCGCAATCGGCGTCGCGATCGAGTCTTGCGCACCGCACCGCACAATGCTATCGTGGCGCTACGATCGCGGACATGCCCTCTCGCGCCATTACGATTGGTGCTTTCAATGTATACGCACCTATTTTCTGGTGGTATGATTAGCTGTTCATGAGAAGGCGCTGTATAGAACAGCCAGGGGTTTTTAGACTAAGATTGGATTTTACCCATAATAATATTCTTAACTAATCATATTTTATGTATTCATTAGAATCGCCTGAGTATTGACGCCCCATATGAATTTGAAAATTAATACTTAGACTTACTTACTAACATTAGAAAATTGATGTAATAATGTGTTTATTAATTTTGTCCAGATTAATAGGCCACTGTTGCTGGAGTGACTGAGGAGATGGCATCTGACAGGAATGTATGGAGAAGAGTGCCATGTTGCGCAGGCTGACTTCAAGGTATTAGGATAAGGGCACATCTAGCTGCCCTTGATGATAATATACAATACTGTTATAATGAAAAAATATACGAGTATGTTCCTATTCCTGATAGATTCTAATCCAATTCTACGCAAGCACAAGCACTGGCAACGTCTAGTCTTCAATAAACTTTGTGTTGTAAAGAATGACGACTATCACTTTTTTTACTGTCACCAATGAAAGAAAGTTGTAAATAACTCGTAATCGTCATTCTCAGATTCCATCAGACGTCTATCAAGCACTTTTAGTTGCACGTTCGATCTTAATAGGTTGACTATAAAACGGACTTTATGACAACACCATAAAAAGAGAAAAGAAAACGTATAAAATATTTTATTTTATTGTCGTAGTAAAATAAGCCCACACAGAAAATTCATGCAAAATAAATTTAATTCAATTCCAATCAAATTCCTTTGCAATAGCGCTGGTAAGTCTTAAGTAGAATATTCCCATGCCTCATTTCTATTTAACATACGTAATTCAAATCCCATAAAACGAAGTTTGCCATAGTGATGCAAGTCATAAACGGAAGCGGATATTTTGTATACGCTATGGTCCTCAGTAATAAAAGTGTACCTAACCTGACATCTTATTTAAATATTATATCCGTCTATCTGTTCGTTATCTTTGTGTTTTTTTCTACTATTACTTATTTTTTACTTTTCATTTATTTGTACGTCATACACATTTGGTGAGTATCTATAAATTTAATGTGTGTGTGTGTGAGTGTTAAATCTATAATATTTTCATGTATGTAGATAATACTGAATATTAATCGTTAGTATTATGTTTGTTGTACGAATGTGCATGCTATGTGCACAATATTATCGCATTCTGCAAAAAGTTGAAGTGTAATGAATGTGTAGTGAAAGAAACCGATAAATGATGATGATGCTGATAATATTGGTAGCAAATAATAATTATTGTTATGGGTGGATTTATGGTGGACAGAATGTCGGTTTATTAATAAAATGGGTTATAACTATTAAATATCAATAAACTGTCCAGAGCAGAGTCTATACGTGACTTTGGTGAAACGTGGAACCGAGGCGTGTGGTTGGTACTTAAAAGAAATAAAGTTTCAATACAGTCCAACAAATAGATTTCATGTAAATAAAAAACGCGTTATTGCTCGTCTCAGACCCAGTAGGTACAGCGGAAACTATCTCCAGCGGAGCCTTTAAAAGGTAAGAACGAGTAATAAACACGGGCGTGTCAATAAAAGTCAGGGTCCCACCATACATATGTCCACTGGCCGCTAGCAGGTGTACTGTAGGATATGGCAATAGGGTTGCTACTTAGCATATTTACAATCAAAATTCCTATTCATATATATTTATTGCAAAATAATAAAACAATACACGGAGATATGTCGCATTGGTTTACATTGAAGTAGGTATGAGGATTTCCGTTTTTGGAAATATATTTTCATACCCCACATCTCCTCATTTAATATCAGAGAGAAGCTGAATATGAAGCAAAGGAATATTAAGAGGTCTTTCGATGAGATATTACAGAACAGTGTGTGTGCGTCCGGAGTGGTGGCGCTTAGCGCAGCGTTCAGCGTTCAGCGTTTAAATCAAATTACTGATAATCGCGGAGAGTAAAGGGAAAATTTTTATAAAAAAGTTCGTGGTATCGATAATTCCTTTAATAGTCCTTAATATCGTCGTAAATTCTTCATTAATTCATTCAGTATAAAAATTCATTCCATATATCCACAGAAAAAATAAGCGTTTAATTCGTTAGACTATTTGAGGAATTGTCTATACCCCGTTTTATTTTTGAATATAGGTACATTACACCATATCGATAAAAAAATTCCCTTCACTATCAAAAAACGCTGTACACTGTAGGCACGCTAACGCTGAACGCTCGTACTCCGAACGCAGCCTGTCGGTAGAAGTCAGCTTTCGTGGAAGTCTAATCCAGGATAGCAAAGTGTAAGTTTATTCATGTTGCGAGTTTTGCTTTATGAATAGTAACTCTATCTTTTCTTTAATCACAAATTACAAAATATTAATAAAATTGTATGGGGGATTTAGTAATCCTTCTTGAAGAGAGAGAGCTCGGGTCCTCTCTGTAAGTAGTAACATTGCCGTGAAACCAATTACTACACCACGATGGCAAGATCGACACTAGAAAAGAAAAATAAAACTGTATTTGTTATTAATTTAATACTATCCATAAAAACAAAAACAAAACTCGTATCGTCGACAATAATCTGAAGGATTATCTCTTCACTACCTCACTTCGACAGTCTCCACCGAGATGTTAAATTTTACGAGTACCAGAAGCAAGTGTTCCTAAAATAAAAAAGTTATAGCGATAACCCTACTGGATCGTAAACACGTACTATGCAAATACACCGCTCGTAGACGGATGCTGTCATCATTTTCATACAAGAATATTGAAACACCGGCTATTTAGGTATTTATTGAAACATTTTCCATAAAAATCTTTAAAGTTATTTAGTCGCAACCAAGAAATCAGTATTCTAATAAAGTGTATAATTTATAGCTTTTTAGTTACGGATGATTAAGACTTGACCCACCGAAGTGGGTGTGCCTGTTGTCAGTATAATCACATCGCTGTGAATTAATTTGCATGCTTGCTCACACATGGCCTGCGAAATATCGCGCTATACATAACACGATATCTGGCCCTGTCAATCGTACTGGGAACAACGCGTTTTCTTTACAATAATTGAACAAACTAACGCCAGTCAAACGCATCCGGTCTTACAAATCGTGTTAGAGCTTGAGACAACTGGCCTGTGTTGCAAACGTCAATCTAACACGAAGCTTGCAACGAGGTGTTTAATGATGCAATAATTTGCATAGGGGCCCGTTGCTGAGAAAAGCGACCTATTCTCACGTCTGTCTTCGACTATAAAGTTTCCTTTTACAGTACGAACTCTTGTTATGTGAACTTTTGTGCTAAATATCTAGAAACGGCATGTTTTAGGTCTACGATCGTCATGGTTGCAAGTACTAAACAAAAGCCGTCAACTGTCAGTCAACTTACCATTTAATGCCCCTTTTGTGTTTATGGGTAGGTAGTCAAACAGCGGAAGAGTTTACCTGAAAAAAGTGAAGAAATTGCTGTATTATACAATAAATGACAGTCATAAACGTCAGCTGTAAACGAAAACATTAAAACACGTATAAATTTTGAAATGAAGGGAATCAATTAAGTTATAGGTCGGGTTCGTAAAATCGAATGCCTTATTCAGTCGGTCGGGAGTCCCGCGCACGGGCCGGACTGCTAAACCCTCGGCGCACAATCTGACATTTATGAGTGCCATAAAAACGCTCAAGTAGTGACTTTTACTACTTGTTTAGTGAACATAAATGTCTTTGCCTTACCCGCGCTCAACGTCGTCCGTATTTAAAAGCGCACAGTTTCGTGCACAGTTTTGCTCATTTTTCCTCTTTTTATTTACTGTTACTGTACTGTTATGCAACTGTATAATGCTTTGGTTACTTTTCAGCTACAATTTATTGGTGTCGTCTTTTGTCTTTATTTTAGTGTCGCGATAATATGGTTTGTCTCAGTTTTATTGCATATATTTGGACTTGTTCGTCATAGTGAACATTTTATTTTTGAATAATACCAACCGAGAAAGGTGGCACAAATATGAAACTTTGCAATATTAAGCAGCCATGACCCTATCCTCCTCTCCAAGGAGTTTTAAGGCTCGTACTGACTGAAGCCGACCAGGGTACATCTTTTCTCTCCCTCAGCTTGCTCTTCGGTTGCTATAAGAGCTTTGGTAAGACCCCAGCTAAATATTATTAGGTGTAAGTAGGTATCAGAAGAGTTAAGTTGTAAGTATACCTACAACTGTAGTTTTCTGAAGGATATTTCCCCAGTTCAATTTTTCAACAACCTAGTCTAGTTCAATTTTTTAAAACTAGATCTGTCCGTATTTATTACGATTACCCTAATCATAAATGGTGCTAGTCAAATAAAAAACGATTAATCTTCTTCGTCTTAGCGATGTCCCGGTTCCTTCAAGGTTTCCACTTTGAGTCCTAGGAACCACTTTCTTATTTCTTGTAACTTTTTTATTTGAATATTACAGGAATAACTGCTGCCTAATACCTCTACCCAAGACTAAAGTAAGCACCAGAGCCTCGCTCTTCATAAGATTGGCTTCAACCCCGGTAATTTTTATGAAACCCATACACCAAACAAATAAAATGGTAAGTATTGTCTTCATATTCAATTGCGATACCTTATTCGTTATGCTTTCACTGTAGCAGAGCTTCGTAATAGTTCGAAAAAAGTCATAAATCAAGTCGATCTTATGAAGTCACGTTTGGAATACGATTATGCGTTGTTGATTGATATCTCGGTGTTAACATCAGCCGTACAACTAATTAGACAAGTACGAGTACATTTATTATGCAGGCAGCGTGGGGTCTTATCGATAGTGTGACAGATGGAAAATATATATAGGTTTAGTTTTATTTAATAAAAATGTCTATACAGAGATGAAGTGAGGAGTTTCTGTTGTTCAGTCTTTTGCCCATTTCAGGTAATTTCTTTATAGTGTGAAGAATGTACCTGAGAAGAAATCAAACAACGAAAGCCTTGTCCGTGGTGTAGCAGTTGGGATCAGAAGATAGAAAATTTGGCATTATATTGAGCTGGAAAGGGTAGAAAGACATTCTCCTATTTGCCTTTCTAAAAAGATGAGGGTTGAAATTATGAGAGTTTAAGAGTAAGCTTTCAATCTGAGGGTCATTCTTATATTTGTACCTATCTACTAGCAATTCTCGAATGTAAACAGGAAATTAAGTCCACCGACAATTCAAATATCATTATCAAGCCAAAAAAAAAATATTCGTACCGTCCACACTTCTCCACTAGGTACTATTAGAATTGTCATATTTTTTAGATCAACGTGTCACTTTCTTAGACGCCCGTGTTGATCAACGTGTGGCCGATAGGTATTCCACAACCGTCCGTGAGCGCCGTTTGGCAAGTATCGACGGTTTTGCATAGGCCACCCACACACTTTGCCTACATACCTACCTCTGGGTTTATGGTTTGCTTCGAACGAATAATAATGTTGCACCTAGACGAAGGCCGGACCAACAATAGCGCGTCTTGATTGCTTTGTGCCCTTACAGGTTTGTTGGGTGATTGAGATCCGGGATACTTATTAGATGTTGTTATGTATAAATATTTTGTGAGTAATGTTAATTTCTTTGTTCGTAAATTGTACAAACTTACACTGCAGGGGCTCGAAACTATCTCACCGACGGCGACGTGTCTTAGAGAGAATAGGCTTCGTATCTGCTCGATGAGAGAACCATCTTCTGGTTTGTCAAAGAGTCGAAGGTGGCAACTCACGAGTGTCATTGGCAGTGTTGCAAGCGTTTATACCGTGTTGTAAGTCACCGCTTGCCATAAGTATCATGGCAATAGGGACTTGGTACTTTGGTACTACTAAAATATCCAGCAAAGATAACTGATACATGAGACTATTTGGATTAGAAGTACCTCACTAAGTAGTTCAGATTCTCCGACCTTGTTAAGATAGTATGGAGGCGATGTATATACTTACTTAAAGTACACTTTAAGTGTTGTTATGGTTATCTACGAGTCTATGAGATTCTGTTCCTCAACAGGGGAAAATAAGTCATGGTATTTTGACTACTGTAGATAAATACCAGATGATACTACGAGTTTCGATTCTGCTTCGGTTAACTCCTTCAGGAAAAAATATCTAAATGCCGGTGTAGTGCACCAACTATACCTTTTTTGGCTATTGTTAGCTATTTGGCTCTATTCAACTATTGCCACATTTGAACAGTCGTCAGCTAAAACTAACGGGATAATCTAGCCTTAATTTATCAAATATTGCTTAATCAATATCAGTGTCATGATGTCAACAATTCCTAAACCGTGACTGCTTGTTATTCCCAACGAGCCGTTGTTTATATCGCACCAAAAGAAAGTCCTTCTGCATACCATCGTAATATATTCGTCCGTCAACGATACCTTGTTTTCGCTTCAAATTAGACAATTAGGAGTCGAGTTGTGACGCTGGATCTATTCAATTAAAGCTTAGTACGCACCGGTCACCTACCGCCGCGATTTTTAACCGTATGTATGCGATGTGCGATTCGCGAGTAGATACATTTCGCATATCAATGTGCTCGACGTATTGATGAAAAAACGCAGGGGCACGCGTGTCAAACACGAATTATGCGTATGGTGCGCGATTTTGAAATGATTGTTGTATTACGTGAGGTACAAACATGCCATTTTATATGTATCGATTCTAAATTGAGATTTATTGCGTATTTTAGATGAACGAAAGCAGTCCGGAGAATAATTTAGATATGTTTCCTACTATTCTCGTAGGTGGCGTCGCAGTATCTAGGCTTTAAATAACGGCCTACGTGACTCAACACACGTGCACACCGGTGACAGATATAAATTGTCATGAAAACATTGCGAACTTTTATTTGCATAGAAATTTAAATCGGTGGTATCCGGAAGGACTGCCAATTTTATGAATAGCTCTAGAATGTCGCTTATGCGACTCGTGTGCAGTAGATAGGTATGTTTTGTGGTTTTTTGAAAATTGGATGGGTGGTGGTGATTGGTTGGGAGGGTCTATCATTACCGTCTTAGCGTTGTTCCCGGTTGCATTCGAGGTTTTTAACTCAGAGATTGGGGGTCCACTTACTCTCTCTAGTCCTTTTGGTACAGTTTGCAAGGCTGTATTTCAACTACGAGAGGGAAGCCCGCGCTAGAGATATTGCCGATTGCGTCATTCAACAGGTATTCGTTTTTGGTTGCTACGGATCCCGAAGCTCTTGGTAGGACTCCGATGTGTATAATGATTATAATGATCAATTAGATCACATTGTTCTCCATTCAATAGTAGCTAGTCGTAATTATCTTAATGTTGATGAAAAGACTCGGAGAAGAGAGCAGGCAGTTCAACCTCAACTTAAACCAAGCAATGAACCTACAACATAGATGAAACATCAATACTACCAAACAGATTATGTAAATCCTGTCAGTACATACATACATACATAAACTCACGCCTATATCCCCGAAGGGGTAGGCAGAGGTGCTAGCACCCACATTTCGCCAGTTTATGTTTAGGTCCCAATGTAATAGGTGGCGAGTCTATTGCCATTAACCGAGCACTTATAAACCCGCGCTAAATACACACATAACTTCGAAAAGCATCGAAAAGTCATTAGTGTGTGCCATGGTAACCTGGGATCAAACCCGAGACCTCATCTTAGCAGTCCATTGCCCATACCACTAGGCTACCGCGGTTCTCCTGTCAGTAACACATACAATATGTAATAGAAGGCGTCTCGTTTATGAGGCGTGTTGTCTAATGATCGGTAGTGTCGCGCCATCAAGCGTGGACGCATACAATTGATCAACGTAAAACTCCGTCCATATTTACAATACTGGTATAATTAACTCATAAATACTAACTCATTGGTTACACTTCAATACCTTAGTAGTAATATAAGGGTTAAATGACAGGTCAGACCTTAGGGTAGACACTACAACCATAGAATACATAATAGTATTCTAAGTATAAGAAGTGTTATTTTTAATGTCATTACTAAGCTGTTAATTGGAAAATTATACCTCATATTCATAATAGCCACAGCTAATGGTTTTTGTGTTGAACTTGTGTTTGTTTGGATCATTTTCTAGCAAAAAATATAACGATAGGATAAAAATAAACATAATCAATTAGCTGTTTCCCGCGGCTCCGCTCGCGTTTAATCATTTTCCAACCACCAATTCCCACAGGAACCTATTCCTATGATTAAAGTAGCATATGTGTGTTATTCTAGACTACTTATAATCTACTAGCTGTGTCCCGCGGCTCCGCCCGCGTGGATGTCGAAATCCGTTTCAAAAACTATCCTATCTCTCAAGTTGGATCGAACTGCACATGGTGTGCGAATTTTATTATAATCGGTTAAGTGGTTTAGGAGTCCATTGAGGACAAACATTGTGACACGAGATTTATATATATTAAGAAGATGTCTGTACCAAATTTCACCCAGATCCATTCAGCCGTTTTTGACAACAAACATACATCCAGACATCCATACATCCATCCATTCTTACAAATTTTCGCGTTTATAAGTAATATTAGTAGGATTTATAGCCTGCCCAATAGAATAAAACATCACTTCAATTGACGAATTGTAGATGTTTGACAGATATTTACCTACCTATAATTAAATGCTAGAAATGCCGAACAGTTTGGGTATCAAAAAATGTTTCGTGCGAATTAGCGATGTGATTATCGCGTGATCTTGCGATTCGAGGTGCACGTAGCTAAGCGGTAATCAAGTAGGGAACACATTGCCAAGTAAAGCAATCCCAGCCAGGTCAGTCTAAGGATGGGTGACCATTTTTAAGATACTTTTTTTTAATACTACTACTTAGGTGGCAGACAAGCAAATGGCCCACCTGAGATGGGTGATAGGTGTGGATGAATATGGACACCCTTCTGTTCCTTGGAGAGCACGTTAAGTTACCAGTCCCCGGTGGCCATATGAACATCTATGGCAGTCGTTACGGGGACTTATAACTGCTAAATGTCTACCCACACTATGTGTATCTATTATTACGAACAGCATACTTAATTTAACGAATAAAAATTGTTTGTAACGTACTCAAACAACAACAGTGAATTCCACACTTTGCAAACAACATACACGGTAGGTATACGGTAATTTGTCAGATAGTGTTATCAGTATCAACCAGGCGCCTGGCCAGTTAACTGTCGGCCACTATTTATCTGACAACTACTCGGAGGTACTTACGTGTGCGTCTAGACGTACGCTAATTGTATGTGGATAGATCAGCCTACATTTGCACGTTGTTAACCGCAATACGATTTACATAGGTATGTTTTATCCTTTCAATTCCACGGACGAGAATAGGTACGTTTACCCTATTAACAATGTGGGTAATGGTTGTTGACTGCTAATGCGAATTATCAACATACATGGGGCAGAAATAAAAAGCTATTTTGAAAAAGAAGTAGAAAAAGCTTTGGGTGGGCTTTTTAAGTGGACTTATTTTCTTTTTTAGACACTTACATGAAAATGCACATAATTTTATTGTTGGTTGGTATAGTTTTTTTTCTGTCATTATTATTCTGTCAGTGCAAAGAAGTCGGATTGGACCCATGCGTGCCAGTCCTGGGGTTCGATTCTGTATCATATTAGGTATATTTTGAAAATTCAACTGGATTAGAAAGGATTTTGTATCTCGTAAGTACCTACTCCATACTCACGAATAGTTTTCAAATAAATACCTAAAACTTCAATTTTATGATTTTTTTTAAGTTTAGAAGTTTTAAAGACGCAATTTAACCGAATCAGTCCACTGGGTGGGTTTTTGGTAGACAGGAAACCCGTCTAAACTACTAATTTGTAAAAAATAACATGACGGCTACAGGTTGGCGATGACAACCACCAACTTTTGTTATACATTTCTGTCTATACACCTGCGAAATGTTCACAGCTCTTGATATCGTATATCAACGCTATTGGCATATAAACAAACAAAATATAAATCAATCCATCAAACGTCAGTGTGCACACCCCCTCAGCCGCGGTCGATTGGCCACGACTGATTCCGATCATCCCCGACCGATGCCGAACAAATCCGACTATGATTTAAATGTTAATCGGCGAGTGTCGAAATTATTAATTACCGTATATCGCGGGTACGTTACGCATGCAGATTGCTATGCTAACGAATGATAAACTATGCATGTGCAGGCGCAGGGTTAGCTCTATGCTGCGTTTGGTTGATGACGATGAGTCAAGCGTTGAAATTTATTGGCAGTCTAGTCATTTCGACGTATAAATATTAGTTACTAGTGTAAGAATCGGGGAAATTAGTTTGTTATTATGAATAAAGATTACTGTTGTTGGTGTTAATTCGACCGATAAAATAAGAAACAAGCAGTGAATTAAAAAAATAGAGCTGCGAGCGACTGTCATGAAATGGACATGATGAAAATAATGTTGTCAAAAGGTTCAAATATGAATGTAGAAGACTTTAAGAGCAGATGTTGTAAGTAATCCAAAAAAAGGTAGGTATTTCAAGTAAGTCAGTTTTGAAAGAATTAACCGTAAAGTATGTACTGACAACTAAGATTGAAAGCATTTCAATACTTTCATTAGTTTATAGATGAATTGTTAGAACACACTTTATAATTAGACACATCAATTTTATCCACTGTGACATATTGATGCAATAAAAAATAGACAGTAATAAACATCATAATTTATTAGGGTTTTTATTTCCACGTTGTGCACGATGCTATGAATATTCATTTTCATTTAGGTATAGTTTTTTTTTTCATTTTCAATACCTAATGAATTACTGCAATTACATTGTGTTACAATATGTTAAGTTGACAAGTTCGATAATGTGTTAAAAACCTTAAGCTTGCATAATTAAGTGAGTCTAGCTAACCCTTTCAATACCAACGTAGTGTTCTAGAAAAAGCTTAATAAAATTATTTACTTCAAGGCAGTAATTTGTTACTTAATACATTTGACTTAGCCAACTTGTTAGTGCCGACATGTGCAACTATGAAAGTAGTTTTCAAACCACATTACTGGGACGTAAGCTGTAAGTATTATTACCTATATTTAACACGATTTCTACCAGTTTCCTTTCTTTTGCATTAACAACGATTATGTGTGTAATAGTGAATTCTATGTAGGTACTTGTAATTATTCAAATCGATTTAGTCACTTTGTAGGTATAAACACATATTACTGGGTCAACATTATGCGTTCAAACGAGACATTAATTTGATTGTCTTGACAAATTGCAGATGAACACAATCTAATCTGGGATTTAATTGGTATTTATTGGCGACAGAATTGGATTGAGATATTTTAATTAATGCTATTAACATTTGGTCGATGGAACTATACTAAATAAATTAGTAATTATGATTATAGATATGACTACATTAGTAATATAATTTTTGATAAAGGCCACTGCGTTACGCCGGCAGGTGTGACCAGTCAGGGTTAATGAAAATGTAATGCATTTGACTACATAACCAAACTTGGGCATTATATATTTACATAATGCTTACTAATACTTTTGCTTTGAGAAGGGAATAGTCTATTGTCATAATATATAATGTCCCCTGACGACCTGTAAAATTGGAGCCTGCAGTAATCTCTACATGCATGCAAATGCAACGCAACGTTATACCTACACCTGAATGTTACAACCTGGAGACCTGAAAACTTCCAGAAAAAAATTCCGTTAAAAGATACCTAGCAATCAATTCACCATATACCACATAGGTACACACACCAAGATCTTAGCAAGTGGAAAGATGTTGTCTCTTCACATTCGATAGGTACTTAATTCAACATACAGTATTATCATATATTTTTTATTTATTTTTTTTTTCTTTTGTTCTGAGTTACTTCACCTTCTGTATCACTATTCCTTTTTTCACAATTTGCAAACATAATCCATCAAGAGCAATGCAGTGCAGTATACCTACATAAAGTTTCTGCACCATTTGCCGACAGTTCAGGCCAGGCGATGCGTTGCGATTCTCGCGATGATATATGCCACAAAACGCCGAAAGCTCGAACTGTTCACTAATATAAGGATTTATGAATATATATATAATTTATCACCGTTTAGTTGGGTTTCCACTAGTTACGTGTATTTAAAACTAATTTGAAAACTGCTCATCCTCTTGTAAGCTATTTTATATTTTTGTTTTATGATAGTTTTGTAAACATCTTTTATTCTTATAAAAATCTGTCGCTAAATCGCCTGTCATTATTTTATCAAAGAAATCTGACTTTTTCATCTTTACTAACGCAATAATGTATTTGTTTAGCGTAATAAACTATTCATGCATATTATCTACTTACTTATACTCACTTTTAATACAAGAAGAATTACTCTTTTAGGGTTTACCGGTAGCCGTTAAAAAAACTTCCTGTTCACATTTTAGTTTTCAATGGCATAAAAATCAAATAAATGTACGTATTATGAACTGAATCATCAGAGATTCACAAAGTGTAAAATCGAAGCGACAATTAGAAGCTGGTTAAGTTTGACTTCCAAGAATTGTTTACATGCATGTTAAAGGTGAGGCTATTAAAGCGAGTTAAAAGCTATTAGCGCGGCTTTAACTATTGATCACATCCTACTTATATTCTGTCGGAATACGAATGTAATGTTATATAGTTTTCATTATATATACTTCGGGGATAACCAAGCTTTTGTTTTATACTTAAACCGGGGATTTTTAGTACACCTTACACGTGCGATACAATTATATTACTAATGTGTATCACGTATACGTGTAGGCGCTATCATTTGTTTAAAAATTATAGATGGTTAGTTGAATAATTTATGAATTATTGTGGGTTCGATATTCGGTTAATTATATAATAAAAATTACTAACAGCTTACGCTGACAGCTAACTTATAAAAATATGAGTCGTATATTGAATTAACATCTAACAGTTATTTGTCATAGGCACGCGTCGACATGTTTGAACTTTTAAAATTAGAAATGACAATATAAATATGGTATGTATGTTGTTTTGATCTTTAGAATACAAAAATAAATTCTTATGATGGTATATACCCGATAAATAGCCAGTGGTGTAAACACACCAGCGCAGGCTTGCTGTCAACTTAATCCAATATAATCTAATGAGCGTAATGTTATCTAATATTTAATGTTGAATGGAGAGTTGTTACCTTCAGAAAAAGTAATGTTAAAAGTATGAGTTTATGAAGAATTCAACAAAGATTCTGAGAAGGAGGCTTTACCTCCTCTGATTGCAGTGGAGTTCTTGCTGTACTCTTTCAAAAAGTAAGTGAACTATTGCAAACCTGGCAATGAGTATAAAAGTTAGAATGAATGATAGAACATCTTATTAACAAACTCTAACAACATGATACTAACTTATTCGCGCTATTATAATATTTTTCACATCACGACGAGATATTAAAAGCTCTTCAAAATCTGCTACGACAGAAATACCCGAATATCTATGTCTCAAGATGACAATGATATGATTTGAACATACCTATCAGCAGCACAACAGAGTGTTCTGTACAGGATGTTCTGTCCAACATGGCAAGTGATGGACGTAAAATCCCTAAGGGGCATTGACATTCTGCAATTGAAATGTTTACAAGATTTTTCACATTGATTTTTATTCGAATATCGTATGTTGTAGTGAAGTAGCTCAATACGCTCCCGCGTCTTGATTTAGAAAGTATCGCTGTCAAAGTCATTATTGAAAATTTAAGGAACAAGAATCAAACTGAGAAAATATATTTACTGTTTTTTAATTATTATAATGTACGCAAATTAATTATTTTTAACACTAAAGCTAATCAATGATATTAAAACAGTTTTAATATTTGAACTTGTTTACATCATATCTTAATAATCATAGTTGTTAATTATTGAAATAAGTCAACAGGTATCTTTTGTCATTGGATCATCTACTTAATTTTTAACTTTGCTTTCTAATTAAGTAATTATGAAATAGTACCTATTTGGCATTTTTTGAATAAGTACTAAATACGTTTGGCTAAAATAATCAAATCAAAAACATCTTAACGTTTACTTATATTTCTGTACCTACTGAAATTTCTTGAGAGCTTTGTACAGTAATGAGAAAGTTTCATCGCTCTTTTAAATATGCATCATGAGTCACAAATGATACTGAAGATGGCCAGGTTCACTCGTAACGTGTTCATACACCAATAAAAAAAATTGTAAAATTAAATATCGAATCACCGATATACCTAATCGATACATATGCGCACGAGTGTTTTGTTTAAAATTCGAACACCGCCGTTGCCCAGTATGGCGGACAAGCGATCATAAAATATTATAGCTCTATTCTATTCGATACGTGATAACTCCTGGATCAAGTGTAGAGTGAATATTAATTGTAGGGCTGTAAGCTACCGTGACACCGATATGCTTCCGGGAAGTGACGATTTGGTGTTTCCCTGGGTACGATTTCCACTATAGAATGCTTTCGGTTTTTCCTTACAACTCCAAAACCGTTGTTAACTCTATATTCGTACTTCCTACAAGAGTATGCCTAAAAGCTACTCGCGCCTGCTGTGAATTATAGAAACCAAGCCAGCTTAAATAATAATTCATACAATTGTTTTCTTCAGGATCCTTTCTAAGTAAAGTTTCACCCACTGATGTCTAGTGTTGCCCATTGCAAGACCAAGACGAGACTTGAGCCGGTCTTGGTCTTGGTCTTGCACCGATACCCCTAGTCTTGGTCTTGGTCTTGGTCTTGCACGTTCAGTCTTGGTCTTGGTCTTGTTCTTGCAGCAAGAGTCTTGCGAGTCTTGCAAGTCTCGCACTTATTAATTGCTTAGTGTGATTTAGTTACATATAAAACATCGTAATTAAGTAGAGAAACTTGATATTAAATTGACATAGATTCCTATGTCAATAACTTGACATCATTTTAAAAATATTGTCAAGATAAATAGTGATAATAATCGTAATCACCTTATATGGGATGAAAGCATATTAAAGACAAAGTTTGCAAAATACTGTTTATTGAAATTATCATTTTTAGCCCACGACATAATAAACATGGTTAATATCAGGTTGACTTACAGAATACAAAATTAATTACAGATTACAGAATACAGAATTATTGAAAGGTGCTTAGCCTTACATCAAGTCTTTTGACCAAGAATTAATGCATCATAATGAGTCATTCCCATAAAAGCCAAGATAAGCTAAATCGAAAATAAGAGGCACCGAAAATAAGAGGATCCGAAGATATTAAAATAAACCGTGACATAAGTACTTACCCACCTATAAAGAGTTCACGAGGGCTAAAAATTGTTCCATACCTGCTTATTATAAAACAACCAATATTATTTATAATATCGTGCTATTATTTTTGTGGCTATCTAGTTTATTTAATTAGTACTAAAATGTGTTTTGTATTTGCTTGTAAGTACCTTATTAATAAGACAGGTATAAAGTCAAGTAGTCAAATCGAGTTCAGTTTTCTAAATGCCTACCTATTTACCGTAATAAAAATGCTGAAAACAAAATAGATAGGTACTTTTCTTGCCTCTTATTTTCGATTTAGCTTATCTTGGCTTTTGTGGGAATGACTAGATTCTGACCTCTTAACACCGAGACTATGCTTACGCCAGTACTTCGTTCGTCCATAAGCAGGTGTAACTATTACGTGGACTTGAAGTTGATTTCAACTTCAAGTCGTCGTAATTTCAACCTCGTTCGTCCATCAGCAAGTTCGTCCAAAGCAGTGCAACTTCTGTACGTAGTACCTACTATTAGGTATTCTGTGGTAGTAGGTACTATTAGGTATTCTGTGCATAGGTATTCAAAATGCTCAAATCTCAGTTTGACTTCACTGCAAGACTGCAAGAGTCTTGCAGACGAGAGTCTCGTCTTGCGCGAGTCTTGCTAGGGTCAGTCTTGGTCTTGTTCTTGCAAAAAATAGGTGGTCTTGGTCTTGGTCTTGGTCTTGCAAAACTGCAAGACCAAGACCAAGACTGCAAGACTCTTGTTCTTGCAGTCCGATTTTGGGCAACACTACTGATGTCAAATATGTCAATTTATTTTGATATCATTATATTGTTATTGTACTGCCTCAGTGGTACAGTAATTACGAGGACACTTGCTGTGGCTGTCCTGCTTCAATTCCTGAGTAGAGCTTATTATTGAGTTTTTTTTTTCACATTGCTTTCGAACCTATAATATGTCCAAATCAAGACAGGCGAATTCCATTAGCCGGGGTTTGTTGGGAATTCCCACTAACTCCTCTGTGATCAGTGACACTTTAAAACTTCTTATGATAAGTGTATACCAATTTAAAAGTTTAAAACTATTCAAAACAAGACAGAGGAATGTAGAAAACATATTTTTCATTATTCATTTCAATGTTTTCGCCACAGACAAACATCAAAACAAGTACCAAACGCTATTAATCGTGTGTAGCGTTTGTCGTAGCGATGTAAAACCATCATGACGCTGATATCAAGATAGATAGAGCAATAATTCTTTCGACACTGCAAAGGCAACTGTAGTGCATGTTTGCGTGCTTTACTTAGCGATTACTCGAATAGTACGGTATGGCTAAATAGATAGAGTGCTTTTTGATTTAGTTTTCAGAGCGATGACCAGGAGAATTTAAAAGGTACTCTATTTCTTCCCATAGGTGTCGTACTAGGCGACTGAGTCACTGATTGATTCATTAAACTAAACTATTTTCTAACGTTTCATACAATGAAATTAATGAAATAAAGCTTTTTATTTTTATTGAATTTATAGTAGGTATAATATTTATTATGTTTGGTGAAATTAGCACTTAGGGAGTTATTCTCACAAGAGTAGGAGCTGTTCTCTATCTGATTATAAGCAAATAATTATACTACCTTCAGAAGAGTGTCCAATTGTCGACAGTAGGCTCGCCTTCTATTACATAGAAGTGAAAATAGCTTGTTGGTGAAACGAGGGTGTTGATGTCTCTACATAGCGACTTATTTGACTAAGTAAATATTATCTGTATCTACTCAAGTAATTAGGATACTGTAATGGCTAATCATTATTTTTGTGATGACATATATCTAGGCTTAATTCAATCATTGTAAAGGCGATTGAAGAAAGAGGCTGTTTGTTTTTATTGCCCAGTTCTTTTTTTGGTGACACTATGTATCTATTGCCTTGCGAATCTCCTACCATGCCGCTGCTTCAGGTAGTACATGCGAATGATATTTTAGTTGCTGCGTGCGTTTATAGGCCACCTATCGTTAACTGGATAAATTATAACATAAAAAATATTCAAAACTTGGTGTAAATTTATGTGTAAACGATAAAAAATCACATTGGGATGTAAGATGTGACAGTTTTATAGATGAAATACTAATTCCTTGCATTAATGCCCTACTTAGGGAACATTAAACACTTTAACGCCTCGTATTTTTCTTCGATACCCAAAACTGTGAAAGAATTTATTGAAATGTGCCAACATTTAATTTCAAATGGATATAAAAATTAGATTTACAAGAATATACAACAGTGAAATATATCTGCTGCCATTACACTGGATTAGAATGTAGCCAAGGGACAATCCGGCAGCTTGCACATGTTCAAGTGATTTTTCACGGCCTAGGAACCATGTTCAAAGGGCACGCAGAACGGTGTCGCAATCACGATCCTCGATCACGACTGGTCTTTCTACTATCTATTTGTATCTCTCTCACAACCCAAAAGAGACATTAAATCTTAACCATTAAAGTCCACCGCATATGCTTTACTAAATTGGTTAAATTCGATTAAGAAGTTTGCGATTATCACAACCGAAACTAAGTCTTATTTAAATGGGGCCAAGGTATTTAGTTGATGCGTTAATACGTTTGCTAGGTGGTAAAATGTCTCTAGACCGTGTCGCTACTAGCCTTAAAAGCATTAAGTTTGTTTTAGAGATAATAATCGTTGCGAATGCAAGTGCTTTGTTGTTTCAAAGATAGAGTTGTTGCTGTTGATTTATTTTTGGTCAACCATTGTTGGACTTAATAAGGGATGGAGATATTCAATTATTATTTGCGTAGCGATATTCGCATAGAATAGTTAGAGCTTTTAGTTATAGAGTACTTGTAAGACAGAATCAACAAAACTTCTCTTGGGGTGGACTTCATATACCAAATCAATGCCATCAAATCATACATACATAATATATGCTCAAGCCTTTTTCCCTCCGGGGTAAGCAGAGACAACAGACCGCCATCTGCCTATGTCCTGACATACTTCACGCGCTTCCTCTACTGTCAATTAAGCTTTAATGCTAGCCCGCCTCTTTCGAGTGCTTTTGACCTGACCTTTTTGCAATAATTCTTTGATTTGGTCAGTGTAAACTCTGCGAGGTCGACCCCGGTTTGCCTGCCCACTTACATGTGCCATACATATTAGGTGTGACATTCGCTCAGTATATGATCAATGCCACCAAACCAGTAAATAACTAAAGCAAAATATATCCGAAAATAAAGTTCCAGCATCAAATAATGCCGACATTTATTTCCCTTCCCAGTTTTTTTAAGGAAAAAATATCAAAACATTCACCTAACCTGGTTTTATTAAAATAATTTCGGAGAAGTGCGTGAGGCGGGTACCGAACTGCCTCCTATCACGCGACGCAACCAACAAACTTATCTTTGCCGTTGACAAAGTGAAAGGTAACTAAATTTTCATGTTCCATGACAACTAGATTTTTATTTTCTGGCGAGAAAAATTAAGTTTGTAAGTCGATGGAGACCTAATCAGTGAAACCTGTCCCACAAAGTTATGGTTCCCTGTATTCATAAACATAGATAGATAAGAATTACTTTTAGGTAACGAAGAACTAATTAACTTGGTATTATCTGATGGGTCCCACATACAGTCGCTCAATAGATTTCCGCTTCTCTATGATTTGTATACACGTTTTCAATATTTATTACATGCTGTGTTATATTTTTTATCTTTATAAATTCGATTAGGCGGTTTTGTAGATGAACGTATATAATATGGAGACAGTGATAAGATTTTATCTTCAATATCAGTCACGTTAATATGACTTCATCTCACCTGATGGTAAGCTAAAGATAGTCTCAGGAATGAAGGTGACATTACTGGTTGGTCGGTTCAACAAAATCCGAAAACGAAACCACCTGTTCTTTGGATGGGCGATTACGGTCAGTGGGGAGCTTAAATCCTTGCTAAGGCTTGCCACCCGGCTTTACCTTCCTATGATTGAAAATGGATTTAGTTACAACAAGAGCAGCTGCCATTCAGGCTATAAAATATATTTTACTAGCTTTTTAATCGACAGAAATAAAAAGGTTATTAAATTATCGCAATGTATTTTAATAGTGATAAATGGTTTATAAATGAAATTGACCGCATAGGAGAATACAGTACAAGACTTAATCATAGAGCTCATCTATATTTGAGAGTAAACTATACGCACATAACGAAGTGCTCTATTGATAGCCTATCAAATAACTACATATCAAATTAAATACTTATGTAGATACCTACCTAGTTACTTAGATTTGCAAAGTTACTTACATTTATCCCATTCTTTCATCATAATCATGTTGCACACGTCCATAGGCCACGGTGACCGCTTCCCATCAGGTGGGCCGTGTGCTTGTCTGCCACCTACGTGGTATAGAAAAAAAAATTCTGCAATCCTATCCTATTCTACTTCGGTACTTAATATTATAGATGTGAAATTTGTAATCATCTTAGGATTTTTTCGATTTGGTACTCGATCACACCAGAATGGTATTTACCGTAAATTGGTACAGGGTTTGACTATAGTCTAGCTAGACTATGGTCAATCCTTGGTTACTTTTTATCCTGGAAATAGGTTGCTATGGGTTGCGGGGACGGGATCAGATTCCCATGCGAGTGATGCCTAAATAATAGTCGTCAATTAAAAGTTTTTTATGTAATTCAAACATGTAACTTAATTACTGTGCACTTTTAGAAATAAAACTTTCCTAAGCACAATAAAACAATATGACACTAGCATCCCATCTTGCGAGTATTTCTCGAGCGGGTGGGGTAGACAAATGACTCGCACCCCTGCTGCCCGAATGAGTTACGGCCACCAATCGAGCCGCGCCCGACAGCGCGGCCATTTTTAATTTTTAGGGGTGCCCGCGATGCTCACCCTTCAGAATTATTATTAAGTGTGCGTTGTAGTGATAACATGACGAATGTAGGTATTTGAAGCTGTAGGTATTTTGGAATTTTTCATTAGCAACGTATATAGTGCACGGCATCTAACTTGGCAAGATTTTGGAGTAGTGTGGGCCCCACTACTCCAAAACCTTGCCAAGTTAGATGCCGTACACTATACATGTTTGTGGCAAAATGCGTCGCATAGAAACAAGTAGGTGTAGTGCACGGCATCTAATTTGGCAAGGTTTTGGAGTAGTGGGGCCCACACATCTTGCCAAGTTAGATGCCGTGCACTATACTCATACCTACCTATGTGCCTACCTAAGGATTAAGAAGTAAATCATCATCATAATATTGTTATTCCTTACATCCGAGTTTAAAACTTGGGATACTGGGTCTACTAACTGATCCGCTCATAGATTTAGCTTTGGTGGCTTTTATGGGAGCGACTGATGTCTGAACTCCTTACCCTGAGAGGAAAACCTGTACCAGAGCCTCATCCGACGATCAGCAGTTTTTAAATTAAACGTTTTTCTCAAATAGTTAGGTAAGTAAAAAAATGAAACTTCTTTTTTAGATTTTATTTAGGTATGAAACAAACGTAATTCGTTGTCAACTGATTTTGTATACTGTATAAACCTCTACCCAGCCCTTTTGAATCTTGCCGTAAAGGCGTGAGAAAATAACTAGGTGCGTGACATGTGAAATTTATTTATTCCTACAACACCTATTTATTCCTCAAAATGTTCCGATTTCATCAGTATTCACCACGAAAAAACATAAACATCCCGTTGAATGCACCTCGGTGCTAACACCACTGCACATTGTTTTCGAACGTTAAATCAGGTAGCTCAACTCTGTTTTATTCCCCAATAAATCCTTACAAGTTTATTAGTCCACATTACCGCTCAGCAGTACATAAATATTTGAAGAGTCGACCATTAAAATCAAGTTTTAATGCGTCGTAAAAACTAATGCGCTCATAATCGTCGATTAGAACAAATTGAACCATAAACGAACATCAATGTTGATGTAAATCACGCCCTCTATCGGCGCAATGTTGAACTACGAGACATTTGTCGCTTCACTATCGTCTCAATCTCGCTCGGATGATGGACGACCACTTTTATTGCGGTTACACGCTTGTTTATTTACTGCTTTGTAATAGAATGTCAATAAACAACGCTGATAACTGAATGCGGCAATAAAATAATAATAAAACGTGACAGTTATAGTGGCGCAAAGTGTCGATCTCCCGCGTTGCACAGCAAAAACTCAAAACAGCGACATCTGCCGTCGAATAGACGAAAAACTAAGTAAAATTCTAATGCGTCTTATACAAATTTTATTGGTGTGTTGTACGCGAAAATTACACGCCAATTTCCTAAATAGCGTAAGATATGATAATAAAATTAATTTGATGAAATTGGATAGCAAAAAAAACTATTGTCTAATTAACAACCAAGAATCATTTATCACACGCTACGGCATATCAATAATTCATTGCTAATAATACAGAGCTGACGTAATTAGTTCAATTACTCGGCCACCCAGTAATTCCACCCTATGTACCTAGTAATTGAATTATTTAACTTGAGCTAAATAACGAACGGAAGATAAGTGCAATCTTCACCTTTACCTAAAGGTGCTGTAAAGACCACTCGTATAATTAAGTGTGCGTTAAACGGAACGGAGACAATAGATGCGTGACCTAGCCCTGAGATTAATTCGTGAGATAACAAATTAAATTTAATACGCTTATAGTAGTATTTTACGAGATACGGAACTTATTATAATTAGGTTCTTGGTTATTCAATTATCATATTCCATTTTTCTATTATTATGTTACACGTGTCGATACCATTACGAAGTGAAATTTAGTAAAAAAGATTTCTTTTTAATTTAAGCCTTTCTTTATTTTTTATTTCTTTTATTGTTTTTGCTACGCGAAATTTGTTATAGTGAACTAATATAAGTGTACATGTACAAGTAGTACATGTTCCTTTCGTTAAACCTTGTTACTTAACTACAGAGCCACCTACCGGGTCCAATAATATTGCACTGTACCTGTAACCTGCGTACAAAGAATAAGTTGACCCCGTTTTATCGTAATCGGATCCGTAATAACAAAACATGAACATACGAACAAACAATCTTTTTTTTAGTTATTTCTCTACAACACTATTTTAAATGAGATCTAAATAAACATAAACGTAAATGAAGCTACAAGTAACAGCTAGTTTTATAATTATTCAAATATTTTAAACAAAACTAAATGTCTTACGCCTATTCCGGGATACATTAAAATACAAGCACAATTACAAAGACATTAGTTAGTTGAACATTCCCCGGGTTCATTATGAAGCATCGGGTCTCTGCGACCCTCCAATCTGGGTCTGGATCCCTGTAGAGGAATGTCCATTATTATTTGGGTCTAAAAATTAATGCCTCTTATTTATGTCCTATGTTGGGCGTACATAAAATGTACTTGTTGAAATAGTCCACTTCCTCCAAATTTAATTATAATGAACAATTTTAATACCTCCAAGTCTCTTTTTTAAATTACCAACTCATGTGAAAGTCCTACATGATAAATTATAAACTTTTGTTTAGATAAGATTCAACAGTACAACAGATGGTTGTTTACCTCAATTTGATCAGTAACCTATTTAAAGTAATCAGGAGTAAGAAAGACAAAGTAAGTAATGCGAAAGGAAACGTCTTGAAGTTGCCTTACCGAGGGGATTGGCATGAAATTACAATGAGAGATTAGAGTGCAATTATGATGTCATAAAACTTAATATAACGGGATGCTATCAACTTTAAGTGCATGTATGCTGAGGATTGTAAGAGTCGAGAGAGCACCGGAGGCTTTTCCTCTCTTTATTTCCATACTTAGTTAACCAACTTCAAAAAGGAAGAAGTTCTCAATTCGACTGGTTCATTTTTGGTAGACAGGTGCAACCAGTAGAACCATAAATCTTGTATCCTAAAAAGAGAACCACAATACAATTTGTGACAGATCTGTAATCAGAAACAACATTTATCTATACGAGTTATTGTACATTATGTGGGAACAATTACGCAACCATTAATCAGAGGAGTCCTCCGACAGTTTATTGCGCCTCTGGCTCTCAGCCCTCCAGCGGTTACAACCCTTCCCTGTTGAATTACGCCCTTTTCCAACGGCCTCCAACTCCGCTACAAGTTTTCACTTGATTAGCCACAGTGACTTTGGAAAAGTTCGGCCCTGTGTATTCACTGATGTTTCTGAATGTATGATTTATGTCACGTACCCTGGATTTGGTTAAGTAGCTTATAGGATTGTGAAAGGGATACGGTCAGCAATAGGCAGTTTGAGATTTAAATGGTAATAAAAATAAAATCAGCACTGATTATGCTAAATAGCATGCAAATAATGCCAAGGTAGCCCACAATATTTAAAAAAGGTTTAGAATGCATTCCATTGTGGAATGGAATATTGGACGTTGCCAAGCATAGGCACTACTAAGAAAATAAATATAAGATTCTTGTACAGTTATGGTGAAGAGCGCAGCATGTACGAGTATGTGCAACGCACCTACATACCTACCATATCATATCTTGTTAATGAGATACTAAGTAAGATTATAATAATATTTCATTTAGTTCTCACGTCTAATATAATTGTTCACCATACATAATTAAATCTAATAACTGTCAACATAAATATTTTGATAAGTATCCCGACTATGATGTCTGTTATATAAGAAAATGTAACAATGAGCTGATTATACATTCTACAGTCTTATAATGAAACGTTACCTAATCTTATTAACAAAATACATACGTTTTTGAATGTTTATAATATATTGTAACTAATGACCAAGGGTCAATGAACTTTGTAGATGATGATAATATTATGATAAGATGATTCTTAGCCATGATCCCGTTGGCACCCAAAGTTTTTAAACCAAAATCAAGACTGCGGATCACCCTTACAAGGTGCAAACAGTACCAGGTGTATCAAGCGGTCAGCACTTATAATATTTTCTTTACCACAGCACCATCAAAAATTTAAATTCTTTACCAGCACACGTATCTTAGTCCTTTAAATGGAGCGTGATCATCTTCATGAATCATCGTCAAGCTGAGGGTCAGCATTGCAGCATTATCGGTATCTGTAATGATGACCCTTATCACTCATAGGTACCTTTAGCTTAGCATCAGGCAAGGTGAAGTTATACTGATGTGACCATAATAAAAAAAAAACAGTTTTAATAATAAAACGGTTGATTTGAAAAAGGAACATGTTTAGAATAACATTATGAGGCCAACGCGTACGCAGTTGAACCGAGTTATGGCTAATACAATAAAAAAACAAAAAGGTGTTTTGATTGCGCAATGATCCGATCGAATTCTTCTGATCACGATCACCGATAAGCCGATGACATCTTCACGTTTGTTTTGTCAACACGTCTGGTAAAATATAGGTAGAGGTTAAATACTTACTACAGATACGAGTACCTATCTGAATTTGAATTTAAAGCATTATCAACTGAAAAAATATTGCGAGTTTAGATATCCTATGTGTAATAAGTATTCAGGTTTATTTATTGATGTTTCGCAATAATGTTGTTACTACTTACCCCGGAGGGTAAAAAAAGGTGTGAGTAGGTATAGGTATTATGTATATGGGTATGTTTTGCAGCATTAAAATTCTTTGCATCATTATCCAGTTTAAAAGATATCATAGCTAGAAGGAGTTTACTTAGATGTTGTTTTTATGGATCTATGAGAAAGTCCCATAAACCTTAAATTACTATGGCCTTACGAGTAAAAAAATTCTTTAAGATGTTGTCAAAAATTTACTAAGAATGTCGAACATTGGAAAAAATTGTTTTTTGATAGATTCTATAGAAATTAATCCAGTTTTTTTTTACACTCTGCTCGACGCTTTAGTGTGTGGATGCCGAGTGGATTATTATATCAATAACAATATTGTAAAATATCAATATATGATTTAAGTACCTACCTATATTGACATTGTTTTTTAAGCTTAATGTCAATATTTCGAAATCTTGTTAGCCATAAAATTATGCCACTTATACGCATCCGTGAATCTGCAACAGTAATGTTTGCACATAAGGCAATAACTGCGTTTTAAAGAGCCGTTGCGCTACGTAAGCGCTACGTACGGCTGTGCGGACATTAATAATTTTGGCGCGAACAAATGACGCGGCTGATTAATGATTTACGTACCCAATTCCGTGTTGTCCACCGGGGTATGAGGCACCTACGTATGTGTTGCAGTTGTGTAGCTATTAGACAGCACATTGTCAGGGTTCAGGGTTTCAGGTTTAGGTAGGACTTATTAACTAGCATAGCAACAAATTATAGCCTGTAACAATTTGGTTTTGTTGCTGCTCATGGTCTATGATAGTTGATATATATGATGATAGATTTTATTCTTATTTGAATATAGAGAATGTTAAAGTGTGCCTTGTATGTTCCATTGTATAAATTTGTCAATCGTATAGGCACAGAATAAATAATAGTATATAGGTGAGTAACAAAGAAAACCTTAAATGATGATCTTTATAATTATTTATATTTATATTTAAGAACGTTAAACTCACATGCCTCTTGCATAAGATGTCGGTACCTAAAGGACGCTAAATTTGAAGTTTGAAAAATAAATAAAATTATTTAACCTTAAAAATCATGAATTAGTGCTTATGATATTTGAATGAATTAAATAAAATGTGTTTTATTTACATGAGTAGATAAAAAACATAAGTTTACGTTATTTCCTACAAAACGCGATTTGTTAGTTTTAAAAGTAATTTTGGTAGATAGGTATAACTTTATCAGTAAAGTCAATTCAAATTTGCATTTAGAAAATTCTAAATTGACTATAAATTTAATTGCTAGGTGTTATTTCTTTAACCCTCCTGCTATAACTGTCAACAGTGAATATATAATATATCTACTCAATTTAATAAAATCGAATGTAATATATATAGGTAATAGTATCTAATCAAATAGCCATCAACATAGAATATAGGTATACCTATATCTACTATGTCTGCCATATGCGACATGGGTAGATACAACTGTGGCAGGTCAGGTGTCCCCTAAGGGTCCACTCCAAAGGGTCCGTGTGCCAGCTAGACGCTTTCGTATGATTTATTGCGCCCTTATTGATACCCATTTTAATTTGGTCCCGTACTATAGAAATGTGTATAAAGAATATTTTTATGCTGCATATTAAACGGCTAGGTCGTGATTTATTATTGTCGTCTGAGAATGATTAATTATGACAACATTTATATTATTGTAATATACGAACATAATACCGGTTTAATACATAAAATTAACTAGTGATTGTTTAAGAAATGGTTTATCCAATTCTTCCAATAGATAAAACAGAAGGTTATTCACATACTTCTTATATCAGAATCTGCCCATTTGATTATCATAATATTATGTTCGATCAAAGTCATAAATCATCGATTTAATAACTTTTTAATAGATTTTTATCGTATCTGTAACGTAGGTTATGTTTATTCAATTAGGTAGTCTAGTCTTGCCACAAGTTTTGATCGAGTAGACGATGAAAATTAATACTAGAAAAGATTCAGTTTTTATTTTATATACTCACGTAAGTGTTAAACAAAATCTGTGATTCGTTCCCGAACATTACGCATTGATCAAACAATCCCCAAAACCATCTTTCTTCTCATGAAATTCGATCCTGTCGCCTCTCCTTTTATAAGTAATGATTACATTCATTACGTACATATGTGTTAGTATAACTTTCTAAGCGCCCGTTCTTTAGAAGATTTACTTGCGGGATAAAATTGGCTCCCATTTAGCATCGGCACCGATATCACAATACCGACTGCCAGCCGATTTAAATTTATTTCGGACGTCGGTAACTTCCAATTTAAACCTCTTAATCCTCTATGATGTATGTCGGTATTCGGCAGGATTAAAAGTTCCACGGAAAATAACCGGGAAAACCTTTTCCGGGGTCGGATTGACCCGGGCAGGAGCGGGATTAGGTGGCCGGGATTGGATATACATAAATCTCGGACAAGGCTTTAGGGGCGACGCAATTAAGCCTCAGTGCTGATATGTCATTTTGTGATGAGTATCACCCAGATTTGGACAATACCTACTAATCGCGAAAAATTCTATTTTTTATGCGAGTGAAAATAATATAATAATTTGAGTATTAAAATTCAGCAGCCGACGTGTACAACGCACAATGGTCGCTCTGTCGGGCATTGCGTCATAAATAATTCAATTTCATAGTAATAAAATACGCGTGACCAGCGCAACGGCGTGAAAACTTTTCAGCAATTATGGGTTGAATATAACAAAAAGCGTCGGTCGATCCGACACGGCGCGGGGTCGGTCGGTCGGTGAGACCCGTCGGACGCACTCGTAATTCATGCATCAGCTTGCGGGATAGGGTTGGCCGCGACTGCAGCTCGATGACTTATAGTTTGTATTAATATGCTTCGAACACAGAAATCCAATCTGACTAGGCTTAATTAATTTATGCGCGAAAATCTATTAGATTAAGTACCTACTGCATTATAGATTTTAGACCTGATAAATGATTAATGTGGCGACAACTAATTTCAAAATCGTCAGAATGATTTTGTTTAGGTATAAATAATATTTCTGTATTTTATTGCAGAAGTAACAAAATATGCTCAACTTCCCGCACACAAACACAAACGCACGTACATAGAAACACAAACACATACACACACACACACACACACACACACACACACACACAAACTACGTAAAATGAACTGGGGGCAAAGAAACATCTGACATGTAGCAATTTGTAAGTCTAGTAGGTAAGTCAATGTTATTCCAGGAATTTAATACCTAGGTAGGTACTTATAGAATTTCAAATGGGTTCCAAACATACATATATCTAACAAAATTACTTACGAATGAGTGATTTATTGCAGTTTAATTATTGCAATTAGACACGCCTACTAATCAACAGTAACTTCTGAGAAGGATTCAATAACCACGCATAAGCGTTATTGAATCCTTACTTTTTTATTGATGCATCATCAATACTTAATAGGTACTTGATGATGCATCAATTAAAAAATAAGATTTTCTTATACTACTAAAGCGGCAAACAAGGTCACTGACCGACTGATCTAAGCAGTTATCAATGTGCATGAACACTTTTAATTTCTGTATTGTAGGGTGAACACGAAAATTCTTCCAAATAGTAAGCCTATCGTATTAAATTTGTAATGAGAGATTACAGTCTAACGAACAGATAGAACCTGTCTGAGTCTGTGTTTCTAGAAAGCTATAACCTGAGAATCTTCAAGACACGAGAGAATGGGTTCCTTCTAAGGTTCCAGGCCAACGTCGTCACTTACCAGGTGAGAAAGAGGCCAAACGTAGGTACCTAAGCCTATCTTGAATAAAAAAATAAGGTAGGAGGGAAGAAAGGCTTCTATATTTAAATTTCAGTACCTATAGTCAAAGCTATTCAAATATTTCACGTTTAAATTTGCATACAAGTGTAAGGATACTTGGACGGTGGCCGTACCTACCTACTTAATACTAACAAAACTGACTTCAAAAGCAGTTTCGCGTACTTATATCGAATTAGAATGATCTATTTTTGTCTCTTTCTAAAATACATTACATTGCCACAAGTTAGACGAATAAAACAATATTTTTGGTTATTGCTATCATTACGTTTCAAGATAACGTTTTTTGTTCACAACTCTATTTTACTACCGAACATTAACTAATTAATCCGTTCTCTATACTTCAAATCAATTTAAAAACTCATAAAAACAAAAACGTATTCCATATTAAGTTACCCGGATGTGACGAAGTAAGCAGCCATTAAAATTAGGGTTGGGCCACGAAACCCGCGACTAGGGCAGGGCCGAGGCCGGCGCGCCCTGGGGCACGGTTCGTCGAAAAAAAACGATACAAAAAAACACACATACAATGAATAACTGCCGGGCATCGATACAGATGAGATGAAAGATTTCTCAATGTCCGCCCGTTGTTCTTGTTACTTGTAACTCAATATTGTATCGGCGCGTTTGTTTTATTGCTTCGTAGTGTTTATACAGATATAATGAATAAAAGTTATAACAAGTTTAAGTAAGGCCTGTGAAATCGATTGATTAGCGAGGTTGTCTTGTGTGTCTATCAAGGTCAAGATGGGTAAACATTTGATTTATTAAAATCAACGGTCTTTCTAAGAACATCATATTCCAATCAATAAACTGATTAAGTGAATAGTACCTACGAGTATTTGTTGGATTAGTTCAATTGTCTAAAGTAAGATGTCTGAGAATCGTAAAGTCAAGATGAAGAATCATTAGCATGTTTTATAAAATATTACTTTTATTTTAAGATAAGCGTTGCTACCCAAACGTTTTATTTCAATATCAAATTGATTAAAAAATTTTAATCAAACCAGTTTACGATTCGTTTGTGAACGAAAATATTGCAAAGTAATCTCTAATAATTTCACCATAACAACCCTGGAATAAAAAACTCCAGTTACTCCAAAATATCTACTTAATAACAGACACGAAATTAAAAAGCAATTTGGTAACCGTTACTAATTTAGGCGGCACGGCACCGAGCTCTCAATTTGGGAGGGACTTTGCGGAGAGCGGGGTACAGGGGGACCTCGGAGCCCTAATCTAAAAGCTGTCAGTTGAAGCGGCAGGCAGCTGTGACCGCCGCGCGCGCTGTTGTGCACCCTTCCTTATATCTAATACATAGGCGCCCGCCAGGTAATATGCAACAAGAAGCGAATCCATCTAAGCACCGTTTTAAAATTTTATTATATAATTTACTATTCCATGAAATTTTAATTGACAGAGCCGTATATAACTTACCTATTAAATAAAACTCAGAGCTCAAAGCGTGAAATCCTATTAATTAACTAACTCACCGTGCCACTTTGATTTACGTTCCGAGTTACGTATGAACGTAAGAAAACCCGAGTTCCCTGGACAGTCGAGACTTAACCTCATTAGTTGATATATTCGACTACGAAAGCAAAATTTATATTAGAAAAAACTATAACTCACTGCCCACAGTTGGGACAGATTAAAATCTTTTTACACACCGACTAATTCTTGTGCGCCCACGCTTCTCTAAATTTGAAATCCGAACAACGAAATATGAACACCTTTAGTTGTCTTGAGCTTATAAAAAGCAACATTTTTTATATATAGATTTCGTAATTAGCATAATTTTGATAGTGTGCAGTAGGTTTTTCCATTTGTGTAGACACAAATCGACAGGTCTATTTTATGATATGTATTTTTGTGTATTGGACACTGTGTCCATAATTCAATAAACTTTATGATGATCTGTGCACATAAACTGGTCCAGCACACCTTGGTGTCTGATAACTAATAAGATACCTACAGAATAGAGTGTCTATGTACGTAAATTCAATAATATGAGACAGTTTAGTACTCACTAAGATCATTAATTTGTGATCGTTATTTGTTTTTGAAGTACTTACCTACAATTATTTGTAATTATAATTTGTGTCAATAAAGTTCAATAATAATGGGTAGCCTACCTAATATGTATAAATAAATCATTTGACATTCATTATACATCGTAAATTTTCTTTATTCTAAATATTGATAGTAGTACCTAGAGTAGTAACATGAAGAACATTTTACCAGCATTCTACAACCACGATCGAGCTCCAAATTGAAGCTTAGGATGCAGACGGGATTAGTACCTACTCAGATAAGGATGGGTAGGTATATATATGAAAAAACGAATAATTGCCTGACCCAGGCAATGAACCAGGGGCTGTATACACAGTACTGGTACTCGCTATCGCTGAACTAAATAAGCGGCCTCAATCTATCAGGTTTTATGTGTGAAAGTAAAGTAATCTGTGCTATAACGCACTATTCTATAGCTCAAATATCTGGGTTCAAATAAAAATTCCATTGAACTAGCTTCACATCAAATGGTAAGGTCCTCCAAAAGGCCTTCCTCAAAAGAAAGCTGATATGTAAGTACATATATAATCATGAGATGAAAAGTCGTTCGGCCACATGCAAAGAACATCCCTTTATAAATTTCTAAGACTGATTCTCCAGAACAGTATCCAGAAAAATAAAGTTCAGAACGTCCAAGATAGAAATGGCTAGACGAAATTTGGAATAGACTGGACTACTTGCATCTGCACAAATGTGATAGTGGAAAATTTTACGCAGGTTCAGACTGACCCTGACACATCATTATGGAGATGATGAAACAGAAAATACTAAACAGGAGCGTGTTTCATGTAATCAATTTTCGAATACCTCTTCGTTGTAGTCATTATTATTATGTTTTAAAAAAGGGAAAAGGGCGTCGTCTTTGCCTAATTAGAGATCAAAATAATAGATAATTAAAAAAGGACTTTCAATGTTTCTTATCTATGAAATACAACAGGTGGGGCTCAACAAAGGGAAGCATTTCTATTAAATTAATTGAATTAGTTCGCATGTATACGCAATTTTTATAAATAAAAAATGATGAATTGAACATAGATAGAACTTTAAAGTCCGGCATTCTGGAAGAATCGCTGAATGGCATTAGACTTTGAAAAATATTAGATTGCCATAGCTGTAAGTTGTAGTCCTTAATTTTAGACTACAACAGCTATGGCAATCTAAATACTGTAGATACTGACAAATTTAGTTTTGTCAGTATCTATAATGCGGCCTTCACTTATCCGGCCTTAGCTTATCCTTCTGTGGGTGAATTCATCATAGTGTCTTTACATAAAATTAAGTATATCCAAGCATCTCAACTCTTTTCTGTTGAAAGATATTTCCAACAAAATCGTTTTGTCTTCTGAGTAAAATTAAATAGTCAATGAAAAACTTCCAGACTTAGGTTCTAAACCTTTCATAACTAATAAATAAAACATGCAATATAAAAACATTTTTATGACGATTCTGAAACTACTTTCACATCAAGTACTGATAAATATATTCAATGTATAGAAAGGTTTGGAAATTTTTGTGTTAATCAACTTTGTACTTGTACATTTCGAAATACTTAATTAAGCATTCATCATTCTTTGTAATGAACTTTGTTGTACAAGCAAGCTCCTATATAACACACATAACACGTAGTCATCTATTTATCTATTTCATTTAACCAAGCCTCCCTTAGGCTATGACCGGTGTTAAAGCTGGTTGAAATTGTTTATCGCCCATTTCCTTCTTTAACGGCGTGATAATATATTGTAAGTATACAAAGTTGTAGTACTGTTAAATTGATTTGGTTTATATGGCTTTTATAGCAACGATTGCCGTCTTTCCAACCATGAGAAGAAAACCTGCACCAGAGTCTTGTCTGTCAATCACGAGATGGTGAGGTTGACTTGGTTTCTAAGGTCTTCATGGGACCTAATATTTAAAACACTATGTAGTGAATGTAGTGGCTTTTAAATATCTTCAATCTGTAGGTGTTCTGTAATTTTGACACTTATGTCTTTAATGTTAAGTACCATATTTGTATATCTCGTCCTGAAACTCTTCAGTGAATTGGCAACTAGAGTTTCTTTTCAAAGCATTTGGAGCTATATAGGAGCCTTATTCTTTGAGCAAGTAGTCTAATAACAACTACTTATAGTATTTTTATACACAACACTTACTATACGAATGTGTACTTATATTACCCACATTATTTATTAAGATTCCGCAACACGGGGATAAATTTCTCAGAGCGGAAGTTGTGTAGGCGATTCTGAATTGATTTTGATTCGATTGTGTGATTGTGTGTGTTTATAAAGCGATCACGTCTTAGCAGAGATTTGTAATGAATGGTGATTTAATGTTTCGATTATCAATCCAGTGTATCAGACCTACATCATTCGATTCCTCTCATTATATATTCAATTTAATTCAACGAGATAATCAAATATAAAGTTTATTACATATCAGAAATATCAATACAGATAATCCAATATAATAGTAAATTTGTAGAGTCACTTCTAATATAATCACAGTTAAATGGACATTTTATTACCAACCTTAGTATTATAAATTTATTATAATGTATTAACATATCCGTATGGAGTTTAGTATAAGTAGTTATTAGTCACAGTTTGATGTCGTATTTGTTTAATAATTATTGTTATAGTCATAGCCACTGTTTCGTTCACTAATCAATTGTATTGCTACTAGAATTTCAAGCATTAGCTGTTTATTTATAACTTCGATAATTAACTATTCGATTCTCACAGTTATGATGAGATCATGTTCATTTCTTAAATGCTTTTCATCATAAAATTTTGTAAGCTTAGTATTTAATTCTACAAACTGTACTTAAATAATTTCTGTGTTATTCTGGTTCACATTCCTTTTCTAAAGCTGCGACTTTTAGAATTTTGGGACGCGGATTTGTGAAATTTTGATGGTAGATACAGCTTAAGTATGTCTAAGACGCAACACACTGCATCGCTAGTCGAGTGGCATTGGGACGGATCTGAAATATTTTAATGTAATGGTAGGGTGATACATGAACTGCCACTCTTCTATCAAAGTAACTTTAACACACTTAATTTTTAATTGTTCATTTTAAAAATTTTCAGTTTTAAATAACTGGTAGGTAAGTAAAAATTCTTTAATGCGCCTTGAATTGTAAAATACATACAAACCGTAAAAGTAATAACATAAATTTGATCCATGTTTGGGATAACAACTCTTCCTTGTTCAGCATTTAAAGAGACTATGAATAGCATTTCTGATATTTTCTCTAAATGAAATACCTAGTCTGTTAGTCGATCGCCCACATTTAATATTAGGTATGACACATTTCTCACTATTGACTGCTACAATTTCTTCGATAAGAGACGTCTTAAATATTAATATACTATGGTGTTGTCTATAGCATATTTAGATGCTGTAATTCAAACTTTCCACTGATGGTAAGATCAATATATACCTACTAGAACAAAATAATACGCTAGAGGTAAAAGAATGTAACTGTAAATTATAAATAAGCTGAAATAATAGGTATTTGAAATAGAAACGTGAATAAATATTATTTGCTTAGAGATACGACAACAACATCTGACACGGGGACCGGTTTCGAAGTCCTCGCGCCCAAAGAAATCATTGAGGGACCAACATGTTTTATATTATAAATAACCGATTGAGCGAAAAATTGTGCAAAAGTTGACAGAACCACAAATTTAATGTTAAAATCCGTGATCTAATCACCCAAAAATTTACCAAGCTTCCTGAACTTAAACTGAATTACGACGAGTATTAACAATCTTTTCAAATTAAATTGTTAGATTTAATAGGGAATTAGGTATAAAATAATATACAATTTCCAAGTAGACATTAAACTTTACAATAAGATTTTATCTACCTTAATTTATTTCTTATATAAAATCAAATATTTGCTACCGAAAGTCTACGAACATTATTCGTTCCAAGATTGATTGGCTATCTAATATTAATAAAACAAAGAACTTATAAATCAAATTTGATGTTTTATCTTTTCAAGGTTATTTTTTATATTACGTAAAATATGAACAATAGTTAGCAAGTGACAACGCAAAGGGACTTATACAAAAGAGCATTTAAAAAGAGAAATTTCATTAACTCACGGGGTGCCCAGTTTTTACAGTGTTGCACAGAATCCTTTGCCCTGGCGACATTTCAATAGAGACTAAAAAATAAACAATAGAAATAAAAACTCGCAAGGCTAAAGAGGAAGGCCGGACGCAGCTAAATGAAAGAAGTTTGTAAAAAGTTTGACACATTTTTAGAAACATCAGGCACGAAATGCTCGCTCGCGGGGACCGATCGTAAATTTTCTGTAGCGTCAGAATGAAAAAGAGGACATCATTGTTGAAAATTTTCGAACGCATTCTGTGATTTCGTATGTAATCGAGTCGCTTTGAATGACAATAATAAACGCGTCACTTGTTGTGTTCACGTTTTCACATCATTTATTTTGTCTAGTTAATGATTCAGCACTAGATTATTTTCAATGTTTCTCAATTGTTCGGTTATCACAAAAAATATTGGCACTGTCGTATATAGGTACTATTTGTTTTATGTCACAAACTTTCATATACCTACTTCAATTTACCTTCGATAAAATGCCTTCAATCAATTCCATTCAATCTCACCCTAAATGTGGCTACGATACATTTAAGCTCTATCCCGAGATTTCTCCATGATTCCTTTCGGCAATCAGATGTTGGTTATTGCAAGCGGCTCGGCTTTCCCTCGATATATTTCCTGCGCGGATAAGAGAAGTGCGCTTCTTTCTACAGAAGCACGATAAGAATTTCATTTCCTCGCGGCTGTGAGAGCTTCGCTATCTAAGGAAGTCGCTGACAAAAATACCTAAGTGATAAAAGTACTGAATTCAGTTCAGGTGTGGGCAATATAGTAAGCAGCTTTTATTTTGTTGGCGCATTTAGACTGTCGTACTCAAAAACTCGTTCAATATATTTTAACTTTAAACCCTGTGAATATACCTATGTTAACACTCAAAGAATTTACGAAAATGATCATGCATGATAATGAAAAATGTTTACTAAAAGCAAAAGAGCGAATTCGGAGAATAACAGAACGATTCGGATGGAGCTTTGATTTTATGAATTCCCAAAGCTAGGTCTGAACTTTTGTTTCGGGTCTTTAGTAAAAAAAGTAATTCGACCCTTCGGTGTGGTCGTGCTGTTTTAAGCTTTGACTAGTTGAATTAGGATCGGTTATTGGTTGATGGATCCCTATCCATATGGTTTGATTTCGCCTTAGGTCTGAGAATCGGGATGACATCTTTTATCGCGATGCATTCCGCTGAACGGTCTTTAAGGAGTCTGTGTTAAGCCGCAACCTTTGTATGCATATGTGTAGCAATTTTTTTTATTAAATTATATTAATAGAGGTAGGTACCTAGACACCCAAAATAATAGATACCTACTTATTGTGAATTTTATCAAAAGTAGATAGTTTATGACACCTACCTATTTATAATAGACACTACAGAAAACCAAAAGATACGGTGGGTACCTACATTTATCTTTACTTATAATTAAGTTGTATTTGTAAATCATATATTCTGTTAACATTATGCTAAGACTGTTTCATAATCAATATCTTAAGTGTTAATTATTGTTTAAAAATTCTTAAAAATAAAAAAGACTAATAACTTTATAGGTATATAGTATACCTATATCAAACGAAAAACACTAATAAAAAAACTTGTTTGCTACTTACAATCAATAAAATCCTCATAAAATCTTTATTGAATCACTAATTGGAAATACGATGACACTAAACACCATCAAACAATCTTCGGTATCACTATCCACACAAATACGAAATAAATTCATCAAAGTTTCTAGTTGGAGCACAATAAATTATAAACAATTAATTGAGATTATTTACTTTGAACTTGGACCGATTAACTTCGTATAAAATTATGAAGCGCGAATCGATCCGTTCACTACCACGGTACGTATGGCCTATACAAATCCTTATTTACAACTGACACTGTTGTCCATACTATAACAGAGTCGTGGTTCTGTGCTCATAGAGCAAGGCATCTACCCAATTTACACGAAACCTACACGATTAAACATCGCATCAACCGCTCTAGAATATTTTTACACAACTTCACGACCCCAGTTTACAAGCTCAACTGTAAAAAAAAGTCACGAGGTAGGGGAAAAATTTCGTAAGCCATTATCCGACTCTATACAAAAGTTTTGACACGAACACTTTGCGCTTGGGCACCGTCTATTTTAGTGTGTTACGAGACGGATATATTCGGAGAGCGACTAATCGCGCCGCGTGCGACTAGGACAGACAGATGAATGTGTGTCGCATTTGAATAAAGTTTAGGGGGACCAAAGAATCGTGAGCCGCGGGATGCCGAGTAGGTGGTGATAAAGCATTCGTAGCGAGCTCGTTCCCAAATCGAATACGATGAGTAATAATATTTAAAAAGCAAGATTTGTTACCTGTCGACCGCCGGAGATAATGCCCAACGTTTTTTGGAAGAAAAATACAATTAACTAGCCTGAGATCATAAATCATTTAGTTGCGCAGGCTCAGGTTGTACAATTATGGCCCTTCAATAAAAAAGAAAGGTGGCCCTAATAGAAAACTAGCGACGTTTTTTACCCAGCCAGCTGAATACAGCCAATAATTAGAGCATTATTTGCAAACTTAAAAAGGAATCGCTATTAAGTGATGCTCTCACCTAATAGCGATTCCTTTTAAGTTTCCAACGGAAATATTTTTTATATTATTTCCGTTATTATACTTGTACCATATCCTTCAATTATATTTTAATGGTTGTAACTTTTTATTAATTTATCCATAAGATACGAACCCGCTCAAAATATAATAACGTAGTAAAATTGCAACCGTATCGATGCATTCATTGTTTTAAACAACAAATGAATGCATGCTGCACTAAAATTACCGGCATCATGCGTAAATTTAAACGCTTTTACGTTTCCCTGCAATAAAACTTGAACACTCAATCACGGTAAATTTTAAAATTGCGACCTGCCTCAAGCCTCAATTACGACGTGGGATTCGGGCACCTTGAATATCGCGAGTGCACCAATAGCTTGCGTTCGAAAATTGCTCGACAAGACTCTTGGAAATTGTCGGACCAGCGCTTTCAGAATTGCGGGGACCGGCCGACAAATCGGGACGCAAACGACGCAAATTATGGACGCGACTGCAAATCGAGTCGAGTCGAAAATTGTACTGTGAGCTCAATCGGGAGGTCGTGCGCTCCCTAATGAAGACGTTAGGCTAAATCGTGGACATGTTTAGGGAATGTTACTGTATTTTATACCGATTTTCATAAAACAGTTATGGTAATAAAATAACAGCCTGAACAGCTTGAACTGTTAATCAGCCTCAATATGGTATTAAATGGTGACCACAGATTTAAGCCCAAATATTTAAGCTAAGTCCTTACTATATAAAATATGGAGTGAAATAAATTTCAACACATACAAAATCGGTGTCACAATAATCAACACAGGCAATTTAATTTAAGCGACATAAACACGAGGCTATCTGGCACTGGCATCGATATTAAGGGTGTGCTAAATGACAAAGTGCGGCCGAGAGAGAAATGCTTTAAAATGGTGTGATTTTTACAGTGTATCTCGGGATCTGGAAGGAGATTTCACATTAAAAATACCACCGATGAGTGTTTAACATACTCTGAGTGGATGCGAGCGAATTAAGCTCATCTACATACTAAAGTTAAAGACGCATGAGTCGACGATTCGCTTCGCGGTTGCGCGTAGCGCATTGATTAAAGGCTTTCGCTGTACACGCTCTGAATGTTCACTTGATTTTTTTAATTAATGCTTGCACCGTTTTGTATATTAAATTTGATACTTGTATTACAATTTGGTGAAATGTACCAAATGAATTATTAGTTTTGCCAAATTAAATCTAACATCATGTTTGTACGCTACCAGTTCCAGTAGTACTAACATATAATTTGTGATCATCGAGACAAAACTACTGTTTTGATGAATGTGTTTTCCACGTTTATTTTAGTAATGAAAAAATATGATATCATCTTTCAACGAGTTACTTTCATGCCGACTTCATTAAAAAAGTAATTTAATAAAGTTGATTGGAACGAGATATTTTGTAGGGAACAGATTATTAAATCATAACGACTGAAGTTTGATTTACACTCGAGAATTAATTAATGTCCACTTTGTGATATTTTTATTCTAACTAGTTCATTTATCGTATACCAACAAAATACCAAGACGATTATTAATAGTTTGGTTGTAATTGATAAAAGGATAATTATTTAACATTATTTCGCGCGAACGTTTTGTTTGCTCCTCGTAGCATTTAGCAAATAAAAACCAAACAAGTCGGAATATCTCTCAGTAGGCTGTATGCCATATACCTATAGCTTATAAGGTACAGCGGTATAATCGATTGAACACACCTCTTGATGAAGATATTACAGCGAGCCCGGTTTAGGTTTATTTCTGGACCGGTATGCATAACCTACACATTTAGATGCGTGCCTACAGGTATGGACGGTGGTACCAAGTGTACGAACATCATGGTACCGAGTGTATTGTTAGGTCACGGGTAAGAGCGCTTATATTTAAATGTAATGGGTATTGGATATGTTTATCTAGTTACCTTTGGATTTATATTTCACTATTTGCTAATACCGTGTTTTGAGTGATTGTTAAATTTAGGTAGGGTTGTATGTAACTGGTTGTAACCATACCTACATATAAAAAAAATCGCGAAGTAGTCAGTATGCAAGGGCCAAAGCATCACTTCCCGTGTACCTACCTATAGATATAAATAATAATTAATAAATATTCTACGACATTCTACACAGCGCTCCTTAGACCCAAAGTAAGCTTAGTTAAACTAGCTTGTGTTATGGGATCTAGAATGCTGATTTTTTTATTTATATTTTTATATATATTTTAGGTAACTTATTCATTCGGCAATAAACTTACAGCCTACGAAAAGTAGGTAGGTAACTGGTTGGCAGGAATAGCTTCATCGCATGGGATGAAAAAGATAGATGGTGTTGTGAGTATTACGCATCTTTTTTTATAAAATAATAAAATGTGTAAAAGTATTACTAGATATGCCAATAAAAGTATAATTACTGGGAATGTGTCCTGGCCTCATTGGCATTGGCAGCTAGCTTACGAATAGGTACAGTATAACTATCTACTACTAGGTATTATAGTAAAAAAAATGCGATAATAGCGCTTTCTCAGTTGAATCACCCTATTCATACCGGGATACCACCCATTCGGTTCATCAATTTTACTGGACCACGTCTGACGTTAAGCAAGGTGAAGTTCAAGAAATAAAGGCTAGTTTAAAATACTATCTCTAAAATGAGGTGTCTACCTTGACTGCTTCGACAGGTGCATTGTCACACCCACTGAAAGAACCTTTTTTTCGTGCGGAAATTCGTACTTATGGATACCACCCCCGCTGGCTAGCGGGGGCAGTTATATCGGACTTGAATCGACGAAAACCGCACACTGTCTCTGGTCTTCGAGTGCTGGAGTGTAAGGTTGCCCAAGAGGCATTTCTCTCGCACCTCGGTTGACCCGGACTTTTTTTTATTAATAATCCGGCTTCGAGATGACCCCCTCGAGTTTGAAAACCACGGTGTCCTCGCGGATTATAATATACGAAGAGGGAAACACGTATGTGGGTTAATTAGTCCAGTTTTAAAGACAAAGAAAGGAAAAATGTTCGTTCAATTATTTTAAATAATTGATTGATTAGCACAGTTCATAAGCTCCCAAGAATATTTTGATAAACTCTAGATTTAACTCAAATAAATATAGTTAATAAAAGTTAACTAAACACTTAATAAAAAATAAAATGTTCGCAGCAGAAAAACGTTCGATTTTCTACAAATATATATAGAAAGCGATACTTCATAATAACTACAATATTTCTTGGCAGTGCCATTAATCCCACCACCTAATATTTCAAAGGCCAATAAGCCACCCAACCCTCCAACGCGGTTGTAATCTAAACGACCTTTTTTAAAACTAATAAAAGAGCTCGTTCGAAATAGCCACCGAAAATTTTCAAGAGGCCGAATACTGCTGTTATCTTCAGTAAACAAGAGCCATGCACCCGCCAGCTAATGATAGACATCGATCAAGTTCGTCAGTGTACTTTAGCAGCCGTTTATTTTAAGACGTTTCTTACGCACTATGCTCTGATTTATCAATGTCTTGTACTTACAACATTAACATTTGTTAACAATATTTTTGGTACAACCGTTGCACAAGTTTGCTGAAAGAGTTCAATCAAACAACATATTTTTCATATTGATTTATGGATGAATACACAAATTATCTGCTCACTAAAATCTTATTTGAATGCTTTTTATTGATTTTACTTGTAATAAATTTCATGATTTTGAGTTTATTTGAACATCTTTCATAACTGAGCGATTTTATATGTCCCCATGTTCCTATTTTATATTTATGTTCGATTTAAAACATAATCATTGAGTACATTCATTGAGATATAACTTTTATAATAACTCGGCGGACTGGCCCTGCGGTGTTGCAATGGCTTTATAATTCTGCACTGATTACAAAAGGGAGCCGGCGGCCGCAATTTCGTCTTGTACTGATCGTGCTGTACATAAATTATCAGTTATTGATGAAGACATTAAACTCGCATACCTGTACAACAATTATTGAATATAGGATTTCCGGACGCGACCACTGGGCAGAGCACAAAAGACAACGGTTTAGGCATGTGAAAAATGTTTACGATTTAGAAATTGCCTTTTTGTACAGATGTGTACTATGTAGGTACATTAATTATTTTTCTGTTCTTAAATAATTATTCCAAGAGATTTCAAAATGTGATTATATAAGGTGATAAAATTTTTAAACGTTAAAGTTCTTTTACTGCATTCATGTAATTAACTAATTAACTGCTATGGTTATCCATCTTTGAATCTAGCTTTTTATATCAAGATAGTTTTTGTGGCAGCTTAAAAACTCATAAAATGTCCAGTTTTCATCATTATAGCCTTTTTTATATTATGAAACAAAGTAGCAAAATCAACATTATGACCCGTCAGTAGTGAGAAATTACTGTGGCCTATGGACGTTTAATAGACCTGTGTCATTGGAGCGTCGATTTGATAGAGGAGCCAAAAGAAAATGAGGTAGATAGGAAAAATGAAACAATGGAACTGATTCCTATAATCTTGCCAACCGTGTGAATGCATCATACGACCGTTATTCACGGTCGATATTGAATTGAGTGGATGGAACTTCTCCAGGTAAACCGGTCTGTTCGTGTATAGAAAACCTTGACACTATGAATAAAACCATAATGAATGAATGTATCTATGAGAAAATATATAAAATGTAAATAAATGAACAAACATAATGTATGTTACCAAATCTAATTTATGTATAGACAAATAAATTTCTGAAAAAAAACCGCATGTGAAAGAGTGACGGTTGTACAGCCAAGTGCTTTTATAACAGTTCCGTTTCACACACTACTTACAAAAAGCCGTTTCAACGTTAAAATAAAAAGGATGTAGTCATAAAAAAGTTAAATACCTTGAAAAGCTATGTCTTAATTATGCTTTACTTAATAATTATATAAGTTTATAAAATAATTAAATAAATAATTATATTAATATTAATGTTGCCAGCCTTCTGGGAACTACATGAAGACTGTGGTGCGGATTAATTTCATGACGCCAATTAGGTAGATGTATATTATGTAAAAATTGTTCAATGTTAATTATACATTTATATGAAGTGAATAATTTTCAATATTTTGCTATTTTTAAACTTTTGGCGTATAATTTCAGAGTTAAATAAAATAACGTTCGCAAATAAATAACTTTCGCGATATCTTTACTGATACAGGAAATTTTGAAAATACCTTGTACGCTACAATTGCAATCCTGCACGTGTGTTTATCTATAAGAAACAAAATGACGACTGTACCTTGAGGTGTTGTCAACCCTACGTGACGTGTACCGGTAAAAGAACTGTTCGGACTGACGAACGGGCTCGTACGTGCCCCTAATGCACTATAAGGACAATTGGCATTTTCATTTCCGATTTATTCCAACTCAGACCGATGTTTTGCTGTCGCCATTATTAATAAACGATTGTTCTCGCGTCAGCTTTTGCACTTCGCTGAATCAATAATGAGAACAGGTTATTTTAAAGCTTGATTTCTTATATATACACGAGATATAACCGGTTTCACCTAATTCAGATGTTAATTGCACTTGCAACATTTTGGCGCGACCATAATTCATCGAAACACTTCATGAAGTTCTCTGTTAACCCTTCACTTGTCTGTTATGTTGTCCTACTTTACTTTTTATCGGTGGATGCGATTAGGTCCTTCTCCTCTACCACATTATTTTTAAAATATAATCGATACGATTGTAGTAAGAGACATTTCAATGATTTACAGAGCTCGCGCCTCGGCTTTAAATAATACATCGCCGTAAGCTTTCAACGTCTTAGAATGAAAGTCACGACTGTAATTTTAAAATGTCGATACGGATGTTTGATGATTTTATTATTTGTTCACTATATTTCATGATCCCTGGTACCCGCGGCGTTTAAATATTCTCAAGGTTGTGTTCTCGGTCGGCTACAAATATCAGATTGAATTGAATTATATTTTGTTGAGCTCTCCTTTTAGTTGCGCTTGCTTGCTGAATATATTGTCGGTTAATTAGAGCCTCTATTAAACCGTTTATTTAATACTGTCTATGTATTTACTACTACGATGGAACAATGAAAGTGAATGAATAGATTTTTCTTTTAGAATCTTTTCAGCAGCATATTGAAGGCAGGTAAACAGATACTTTTAATGTGATTAGATTTGATTCATCCATCGTTATATGGGGGCTGAAAACTCTTGTCATATTATGAATATAGACGTGAGAATGTAAAAATTAAGATGTTTATTGAATTTTTATTTTTTTCTCCCTTTTACTTTTTTGACGAAATTTTGGTTGATAGCCATGCAAGTATATCATGTCCGTCAAGATATATTATCTAATATGAACAAAAAGTAAAAGCAACTGCAACGTGTGCTTAGATAAAAGTCAATTAATTACTTAATTAGTAAAGCACCTACTTTATATTTCTTCTTCAGATAACCTACTAACTTACCTAAATTAAACACTATCTATTGCCACTATTTTAGTTATGTGTGTAATGAGCAATTCCCCGTTTTCTACTAATTTATTAAGGAACAAACACTATTATGATTATGATAATAAAGATTATGTCTTACTGGCTGGCAAAGATGCCCAGCCAGTAATGTTTATATTTAAAACAATAGTAACTCTATAAAATTTGTATGGAGCCTGAAAAGGCAATAAACAGTCAATAAAGTAAACAATAAATTCACGTCTTCACAATAATACTGTTAATCGTAAAATCCATTGATTTTCAATGAGCTTCCACAAAGTATTAAGTTCAACGCGATTCAACTTGCGGACTCGACAGACGTGCGACTGTACCTATTAAATGCATCTTTGGTTGTAACTGCGATTAGTCGCAAGCATTAAGCTAAAAACTTGGAGCCGCATATCATATCGAACGAACCTATTAGATTTTTCTGATAATTTGTGTAACTTTACAGTATTGATTAATAATAGATTTATTTTTCAGATAATATATTATTTGAATTTAATCAGGTACCTACTGAATTTATTTTTTTAATAGGTATTGTAGTATTACATAAGCAGTCAAATTAAGTTAATTAATTAATTATTTGTTAATTATAACTTGAATGGAATATATCTTTATCTTCGGAACATTATAGTTATCTTTAGTGTTGTTGGCGGTGGCTTATCTTAATGAACGTTAATAAAATTATAAAGGAGCGTTATTTTGGAATATTTTTACAATTAGATACGTTAATAAATTGAAACTTTACATAATATGTAGTAAGTATATAATTACTTCATTAACTTTACTATCGTAGGTACCTACTATTAATACTATATTATCTACTATTATTAATTTGATGAATTTTGGACGCCCTTTTCGTTTAATTACATTTCAATTTCTCCATAGTAATAAAAGTTCTACATTAAAATTTTATATTCTAGTGCAACTTAAAGCTTATTTAAATACAATAAAGTTAAATATTGTTTGTGCGAGTGGCTCCGCTCGGTTTTCACCTTTTTTGAGTGCATCTCCGGTTCTACTCAACCGATTGTGATCAATCATACGTACGATTTTAACTCTGACCAAGACTTTTCAAATAAAAATTCTACATAAAAATCTTTTCAATAGTTTTCATGCCCATCGCGAATATTAGTCATGCAAAATATTTTTGTGTTCAGAATTGTTTATATAACATAACCCAAGTTAGTGCCTATTTGTTTTTAAACATCTCCAATGTACAGACAAAACCACTTAACAATATTTTAAAATGGTATAAGATTTGCATAAATAAATCGCAAAATCGCATAGTCTTCAGTCTGTACCCGCAGTAAGATTGTTTACGAGCATCATTGTTTGCTCTGCACTCCGCAGTCGTAGCTATTGTGGGCTGGACCCGCTATTATTTTATTGACTTCCTACCAACTGGTCGGTTTATTGTGTTGGTTGTGCGCAAATTATTTGTTATTAGGTACCGGATCGGTACATTAATAGTCGCGATTATTCGTGTTGTTTGGGGATGATGATGTTATTAGCTTTTAATTAGACACCTGTTTTGATTGTTTTTCTTTTTATTTTACATAGTTTGTTGGTGAGTTAGATTTCATGTCTTTAATGTTATATAGATTTGATGGGAAGAGAAATTGGGATAGTGGCATTATTCCATTTTTTTATTTTTAATATGCTATCGCGGCTCTTTTGACTACTCACTAGGAAAGTATTTGCAAAATCATTTTAGGTGATTAAATCATTATTTTTTTCAGTACAAATAGGCCAACTAATAAATAATAATGTGTTAGGTACCTATCTACCTACTACTTACTTAATAATGATGCCATCAAAAAAATCTGCTACATGTCTTATGGTTTTTGAGAGGCCTACAGGGGGCTGGAGACCTGATATCTTTTCTTTTCTTCTCCTTTTTCTTCAGTTTTTACACTCCTTTCTAATAATTGATAACGCGCTATTGACGGCACTAAATGCTGTTATAAAAGTTAGAGAACGAGAACCGCTTATCAACAAATAATGGACCGAACTTTAATTTGACCTTATTTAAGTAGCAATGATTAGATAACTTCCATCTGGTATTTCATGATAGGTGCGATATGGAAATTTGACTAATTTGACTAGATTACATCGCGATTTACGATTTCTTATCTTCATTTTTATTTACACTATTCTCAGAATTTCGATTGCTTTTCACTAGCCATGGTCACGGGGAGACTAAGATAAGGCTGTGATCGTCTCCTGCATTGAAACTTAAAGTTATCTCAAAGTATTTATTATAAATTTGTTTCGGTAATTATGGATAAGACAGTAGAGAGTAGCGGCTTAGGAAGGGAGGGAGGAGAGCTGAGGTGTCGCAAGGGTAGGTGGTCCCTAAACCTGCGTCTTGGTAGAAAGTTCCTGGCACTATTGCAACTTTGAGTGTTCATTCTATCTACCACACGATGGACACGGAGCCTCTTTATCACCCAATTTTTACAAGCTTTATTTTAACTTGCTCTGTTGTTTGTAAGTATGTTACAATGGGTCAAATCTAGGGAAGCACAATTATAACTAAACAAAATAAGCCCGTCATGTTTGGGCTCATTTGATTGGTTGGGTAAAGTATGCACTTACTAGAAAGCCTGTTTAAAAAAGTATTAATAATTTATTATTCCTACGTATGTAGGATTTAATTTATGTAATTATTTAATACGACAGCAGCAGCGACATTTCGAACATGTGTACCAATTAAAAATTGCCGTATTTCTGTTCTAAATACCTAGTGCGAATAATCTTTGTTAATGACACTAATAAATAACGTTTTATATTTATTGGCATAGAATCGATAGAATTATTGATTAGTTTTGGCGGAAGAACGAAATGATTAAATCATGAAACTTTAAAAAGCTACGCTTTTAGATACAATTTATGCTACTAGGTACTTAATGAAGAGATATAATCGATGATCATAGATTTAAAAATGCATTTAATAAAAAATGTAAATGACACCGCAAAAAAATATTTTCAATAGTTTTATTTAGCTTTATTTTGTGCTCGCTATTTGATAAATAATAAAATTGCAAAGTGGCTGATCTGTAAATTAGATATATAAAAAATTTGGTTATACGAGTATGAGTAGGTAGGTACCTACCTATATGAACGAATATGAACACAAATATCTACTTTTTTTTTATTTCTTGTCAGACGCAAAAACTACTGAACAGATTTTGATGCATTATTTGCTTGAAAGGTCTTGATAAAACTTCTTAGGCAAAAAATCTTACGCATGTTTGATCAGAATCGGTTGAGTAGAACCGGTAGTCAAAAAATGCGAACTGACGTCCACAAGGGTTATATTTGCTATACCTAATTCAGATATTCAATTCTTTTTACTACGTTAAATTTTAACTCTGTGATCATTATGCGTTCAATGGCATCTTAAGATTATATACGAACGGTATAGGTTTTATCGCGAATCGGCATATATTTAACATCGAGTTATCATAAACCGGTTAAGTACCTAGCTTAATGAAGAGATATAATCGATGATCATAGATTTAAAAATGCATTTAATAAAAAATGTAAATGACACCGCAAAAAAATATTTTCAATAGTTTTATTTAGCTTTATTTTGTGCTCGCTATTTGATAAATAATAAAATTGCAAAGTGGCTGATCTGTAAATTAGATATATAAAAAATTTGGTTATACGAGTATGAGTAGGTAGGTACCTACCTATATGAACGAATATGAACACAAATATCTACTTTTTTTTTATTTCTTGTCAGACGCAAAAACTACTGAACAGATTTTGATGCATTATTTGCTTGAAAGGTCTTGATAAAACTTCTTAGGCAAAAAATCTTACGCATGTTTGATCAGAATCGGTTGAGTAGAACCGGTAGTCAAAAAATGCGAACTGACGTCCACAAGGGTTATATTTGCTATACCTAATTCAGATATTCAATTCTTTTTACTACGTTAAATTTTAACTCTGTGATCATTATGCGTTCAATGGCATCTTAAGATTATATACGAACGGTATAGGTTTTATCGCGAATCGGCATATATTTAACATCGAGTTATCATAAACCGGTTACAACCTAACCTCTTGATCTAAAGCTGAATGAAAGAATGTTTACTGATCAGAAATTTCTATTCCATGTATCGGTTATAAATCGAGTCCTACGAATATCGAATAAATCAGTCGATGTTATCGGTTTCTTAACATAATAGAAAAGTAAACAGATAAAGGGAATTTGATCGTCATATTTCCTGTTATGATAATGAGCTTTATAGCGAATGTATAGACGCTGTTGTAGTGTGAATCTTTGATTTATTATTATGTTAATATTCTTAATTGGTAATATTGATATTTTTTGATTTTAAATAGATAATTTGTTTTATAGCAGATTTATACTTTGGAGAGAATTACAGCAATGCTATAATTATTTATTATTATATATTTTCCTAACCAAACAACAACGGTTTACATGAATATTGTGTATAATATATATCCAATTGACTGCACCCCACCTGATGGTGAGCTGAGGTAAAGTTTATAAATAGTGGCCTTCTTAGTCCCATTAAAGTTCCCTAAAACTAAGCATATCTTTTATAAGAATGATAAACCGAAGTGATTGTTTTTCTTATGTTACTTATAGGTATTCACTTGGATAGACACTATTAAATATATACATACCTACAGACTGTACCGTAATCGGCTTTTGATCAATTAGAATATTAGCAAAAAATGTGTAGAGATCATAAGTTTATGGTCTTTCGAGCCGGACTTCCTCGGTCGAGTTGACGTATTCGGGCCGGGAAACTATGACTTTGCCATCTAACTGCTATCTGCGAATTTATCAGAAACTATCACAAAGGAAATAGGTAAGTACTCAATATCGAGCCTTTACGATTCATTCATGCGTGTAAGAAACATTAACTCAAACAATTTAGTGTGACATATAAATAAAATAATCTTGCTACCACTCAAATGACAACACTTAATTGAATTCAATTTGATATTCCCACGATTTCGAATTTCTGCGGATGTGACGTCACAGATATTTCCTGGGCTTTTAGCAATTAAAACCTCTCACTTACCTGCTCTTATAATTTTATGACAAAAGTCTTGAATTTCTTCTGTCTCCTGTTTTATCACTGTTTTATGACTAATTAATTTTCAACAAATACCTTACTCATTAGTAAAGTGATTTGTGGATGGATAAGTTCATTCACCTAGTTTTATCATTTTTAATTAATTTATACAGTGAGGCTTATAATCGTAGATTTTGTCGCGAGACGGTCGACACCCACACATTAAAGGAGGAAGGGCATAACGGGATTTCCCCTTCATTTTTGGGCCTGTAGCTAAATTATAGTAATTGTTTAGTGTTGTGTTCTTACTGGTACTGGGTTTGTAATGAGACCTGATCTAGAAAAATTCCTGCCCCAGCATCAAAAGCGCCTTGAAACACCTTTGTGTGGGGGACACTTTGCAACTTTGTTTAAAGTTATGACGAGATGTAAAGAGTGACATTCATTTTGAATGACTAAATTAGGACCACATTAAAAAGGAAATGTTAAAATGATAATAAATATCTCTTTATGGCAGGAATTAAGACAATTTGAGGCCACGTCCGATTAACTCGTACATGTTCCCAAAAAGGCCACAGCGAATTCAGTAGTGTAACATTTGTATCTGTATATAGTGGGGTATTTCAGTGCATTCAGCTTAAAGAGGTATAACAGCATAGGTTGTTAGAGCCCTGGATTAGTCCATTATGGATAAAAACGTGACCAGAACGCGTGTAAGTTAACATTGGAGAGAAATAAATTTATGTACCGTTCTGGCGCCGATTAATGTTACCAACTATGGGGTATTTTGAAAATTGAGCCTAAAATAGGACTCTGGACTGGAAGCCATTTCTATCCTTCAATTTATTACATGAATAGAAGGCTCGTGGCTAAATAGTTTCCGAGTTGGTTTGATTGTAAGGTTAAGAAATACAAACCAGGTAGGTAGTCTTGAGTGTGACCGTTCTTAAAACGTGGAGGCTCTTGCGTGTACCCATAATGAGTACCTAATGAGTAGCAATATTTAAAAATGAAAACAAAAACAATCATTAATTACTATTTACCGTTGTAGTTGAACAGGTCAGATGGCAGTAGGCCGCAGATATATAATATATGATATACCTATTGGATAAATCTGGTTATACCTGAATTTTTGATAATAAGGTTCGGTGGTCTGAATATTAAAACTAGCTTTAAAAGATATAGCTAGCTTAAAATAATACTAACTAGGTATCTAATAATATAGAATTTTATTCCATTTTGTGCCAATGAACTTCGTACCTAAGTGTAAAAAACAAATCTAGTTTATTACTGCAAAAATCATTCACTAACAAGTACAGTTTGCGTCAAAAGTAGAAAAGTGTTAGTTAATAATCTTGATCGTTAAATTATTTTTATAGATTCCACTAAGTAGTTGAAATATTTTTGAAACTATAGTTTTAAATCTGAGAGTAATTATCTAAAGAAAAGAGCTGGTTTCCCATCAACTGAAAAAAATAGAGCATACCTACTACAACTTAACATATTGAATCATAGGATATACCTACGCCTGTTGGGGTACAATGAAGCATGTATTTCAGGTGAGATTGAGGTCAAACGTAAGCCTATCATGAATAAAAAAAAAAATTCTCTTAACTTTGTGCACAAAGGTATGCTAAAAAAAATTCTAAACCATCAATCGCGGATGTCATACGCAACTTAGTTTGCATTATTCAAGTCATTTACATTTAACTCACACTAAATCTTGCGGTCTTTATTTAAACAAGACTTACAAATACCAAAATATTGCGAATCTTTATCAGATATGTCTATCAAAAGCCAAAATAAAGACGGCATTCGTCAATGCTCAGACTTAGGCATTTGTAAGAACGGCTTAGAATTCCCCGCATTGAGTATTCGCTGTATGCGTACGGTGTCAAGACGAGGTGTGTTACACAGAATAACAAACGAAGACTTGTTGGCAGTGAGCCGGTGATGAGCCAAACCCTTACTACAGAACGTTTCGAGATTAGCGATAGATGAAGTCTAACGAGATACGAATAGAGAAAGGTATCTACTTGATTCGCCAAAAGTTAATGTAAATTTGGGTTTGGTCATTCGTTTACTTTTATTGAGTAAATACTCACGCAGCTAACCTGATTTGTTAAATTAAAGCCGTAGACATTAATATTAGATAATGGTTTAAACCTAGTTTTTGTTAGGCTACTAAGGAAGTTAACTTGCTTAATCATATTATGAATTATGAATTTTAAAGATTAGTTTAGCTCAAGTTAGTTCGGTTCTCTTTTATTTGACTTGATAAGTATATGCAAAGAGAGGAAATACAAATACATTAACATCATAATTATAATTTTATGAATGAAGAGGTTATATTTTTATGCGATATTAATGACTGTTTAGCACTTAAAAACATTCTTGCAGTCAAAATAGAATCCACTTAGGTATTGTAGTTTTGTGGGTCAGTGACATCATAAAACTCGTCATTAAACTATAGATATAAACTGATAAGGTAAAAGAACAACAGAGCAAAGAGAATCTGTGCATTTTATGAACAGCTATTAATTTTTTCGGGTTTTATTTCATACTAGCCATTGCCTGCTGCTCCGCCTGTAGGGAATACTGAAATTGTCGTAAAGTTCTCGGAAATTTTCAATTTACTGTGCAATATTTTTGATTGTTACCTTATTCCGTAACAAACTTCACGAAGAATACCTGCGGTCCGTAGTAATACTATCATGTTGTTGTAATCTCGGAAACTGGAGTATCGGAGACAGTGATGTTGGCAATGAAATTGACACACGGGCACTCGGCGTCCGGTCCGACTGTCAAGTATCCGACCCATGGGAACACGCACGATGGTATTAAATTTATTTATTGTTACATGTCCGTGAAACATTTTTCTGATGGATGGACGAAACTTTGTTCAGTACATGACATAAATTTAAGCTGCGAAGCGAGCCAAAATTATTTGATTACTATTAATATTAGTATTTTATGCTTTGATTATGCTGCAGTTTATAGGTAAGTAATAATTTTATAGGACAAACACCCAGTACGATCGAGACTAGACCAATATGGGCTAGACATGATATGGATTTCAGAATGCGGTCGAACAGACTTAAATAAGTACATTTTTCTGTAAATATATGTCTTTACTACACAGAATCACCAAGACTAGACTAATGCAAATATACATGCATATATTATTTGTAATATATGAGTTTTTGCAAAGTTTGCAAAAATTTCAATTCTATTCCTTAGTTTTGAAACCACTAAAATGAAGGCAAATTTAATAGAAAAACTTTTCATAGACAAAAACGATTTCAATGAACCAAATTGAAATGAGACTACACGCGTCAGCTATCAAATAAAAAAGAATCATCAAAATCTGTTCACCCAGTCGAAAGTTCTGAGATAACAACATAAAAAAAATACCTGTCGAATGAGATGTCAAGTCCTATCGGTATTGCAATTAGTTATGGAGTGGTAGTTTCTGATCGACAAGTTGTTATCCAAGGAAGGTAATGTAAATTTTAATTTTCTTGTTCTTCAGCTTCTAGTTTAAGCAAAGAGAGAACCCAGCTGTTGGATATTCTATTACGCACTAAGAGCCAACTACCGGTAGGTTTTTGGCGCAGTGACAGGTTTGATAGACACAAGATGCATAAGGCAGGACATTCAAAAGGTAAAAATATAATAATGAGATATTTAAATTATATAGTTAGTTTTTCCTATTGCGAAACGCGCCAAGAATAGAAACTGTTACGTCCTAATTGTAAAAACCCAACTTATCTAACTCTGACGGTAACTTGAGCAAAGATCTATTTATACAATCTGCCTGCGACTCGTCTAATTGATGATACCGTGGTGTATACAGAATGCGATTATTGTGATTCATCAAGTCACCAGTGGTACATGTTGAAATTCACTAATCTCTGTCTTATATTAAAATGCAGCGGCTGTGGGTCTGTATGTTTGCACAATCACCTTATAATCGACAACGTGAATCAGATAGAATTTACTATTCTTTTATTATATTAAAAGAAATTACTGTAAGGCTTTATGTTTACTTATTTATTTATGATTACTTAAGTATATTATAAGTTACAGAATTTGGCATTCCTACTCGTAAGTTTCACCAGTCTAAAATTTGCTTCATTGGCTACATATCTATGGTGGGTTAGAGCAGCAGTTGGCATATAAGTACGGGGTAGATCCTGTTCCATATATCGAACATTGAATACGCATCGGAATTCGCCATGCATCGACTTCCTACAATTACAAAACCGCCGAGAAATCTCTGGTGGCAGAACCTGTATACAGAAATCAAAGCGCAGAATCACATACATTAAAACAAAAATTACTTAATTAAGCGCGTCAAAGTGTAATTGTTCACACAACCTATAATAAAGCTTAAAAAGTGCCCGTTATTTTTCATACCAGACAGGTAATTTTAATGCATATTTAATGGGCAACTCTTGGCTTCAAATTCAGAAAGATAAGGTACGGCTATAATGCATGCAGTTTGCCCCTTGTGTTATTTATCGTGTGATTTTTGGCAACAAAGCTTTAGTCCGCTACTTGGCTCAGCTAGATGTGTGCAATGCTTATGTGCAATCTCCATAATGCATGCTCTGTTGTATGATACCGCCAGCGGCGCTTTGACGTGACCACTGACGCAAGCGCTCGAGTGCCTCAGTTAGTGCATTTAGAGCAAATATTATCTGCTAAGTTACTTTATTGCGAACACGGTTCATCTATGACGGGGTTGTGATTTGGCTTCGTAGTGGCTGAATATAGAATAAGTAGGTTTCGCAAAATCAGTTCAGGTTATCGATATTTACGAGTAGTCTATTAGGTGACCATAGTTTTAGCGGTTATCTCTTCGATATTATTCGAATTTCAATGTAAAATGCTGATATTTATTGTTTTACTGCCAAGAAATAATAATTGAAAGAAGCGTGACTATTGCGAGAAGCATGGCGTTGGTTAGCACTTCATAAATTATATTACCGTAATTAAAGTTCTGATTTATATCTAATATTTATTAGTCAGCCACACCAAGCAGTAGTTTTAGCTTAGTTGGTTAAAAATGGCTCGTATGAATTTTGTTAATTTAGTTGTAATGTAGGTAGGTAGGTACGTAACGATGCACATAATAATTAATTACTTACGAAACTCAGTTCGCTGGAAAATGACTGGCACACATACCTGAGAACAAAAAGATACTGGTTAGATCTGAGGATTCGCCGGCAGTGATTATAATAATAATGAAATACCGAAAGTTTATCCACTAAAGCTAGCCGTGTAAAGGTTTCCTGGAAACAATGAAGTCACTACCAAGAGTACATGATTCGAATAGCATTTTTTGCCACCAGTAGCTAATTAAGTAATTACCATTTTTGCGCAGTGGCATACGTGAAGCTCATCACACTGAGGTTCAGTACGAATACTCCATTATGACAAGGCTCTAATTTGGCCGAGTGACACGTTGGCTGGTCGCGTCATGAATTATTCCGTTCACCGTGTCCGGTCAGTAAAGACGTTTAATTGAGAGAACAGCGTGTTTGTCGAATAAAATCGTGTGAACTTTTTTCTCTGAATCTCAATAACCTCAATTCGTAAACAGACACATTTCGATTTATGACGTGAGTGTTGAGCTTTTTGTGGAGAGAGCGCTTTTTCGTGAGATTATATCTTTCAAGTTGCCATATGAGAAGTACATAAAATGATAACTTAATGTTTAAACAGTAGGTACCTACCTATATTAATAATTTTACTGTTCATTAAAAAACAAAAATTAATACTTCTTATAATTTGGTTGCAAAGGTTCATTGCTTTGAACAAAAAATTGTATTTTTGAGAGTTATAAATACACACATACCTGCACCAGATACCTATTAATCGTAACACGCAACTGTTTACTTATCAATATTTATTCTTTGACAACAAATTCGGGGAAAAATCGCATCATAAATATATCTTAATAATAAAGAGGTGACGTATATGAATGATTTATTTATGTACAATAATTTATGTTATATGGAGCCCAAAATACCGATCGGACTTAGCTGTAAGCGCCGCCTACGCGCGGGGTCAGCTATAAATCATATTGCGACATCTCAAAAATGCCAACTTCAAAAACATGTTCGCCCCGTGGCCAGTACCGCACGCACCGATGGTAAGACAAGAAAAACAAACGTAAAAAATAAATTACTTTTGTATACCTCCTTTCTTTCCCGTTGTTGGACGCCGAACAACTCATAAATCACAGAAAGATAAGCATAAAAAGATTGTATGAGGTGGGTACACGGTAGAACTAAACTTTTCGTATTCTGTTATCTCGCGTCAAGCGAGCCTACAAAAAGTGTACCGCCTACACCTTCCTCGAACCGCTTAGGTATTAGACCAAAAATCCAGCTTAGTTACATATTTATTTATATAAGTGACCGCGTAGATTAGTCACGCTCGCAGATTAACGCAAACTTACACAGCATTACAAAAATTTCTCAGTAAGTGTTAAGTATCACGCAATTTTGTTACGAGTTATATTTTCTTATCTCAAAATTCCATCATAATAATTTTTATTATACTTTTTAGTTGCACAGCGGTAAGTAGTAACTATGCGAATAATTATTGTCGTTACACTTAACAAAAACTTCAAATATGTAACATTATTCGTAGCAATATTTTTAAGCTAGTTGAATTCAATTAACAAAATAATAAGTTATGTAAAAATAATACGCGCTTACTTATACATTTACTAGCGTACCCGCGCGCGGCTCCGCCCGCGTGAATGTTGGCTATCGCCATCAAGTCTTTTTTAAGCTGAGGGACTGCCCGTACTAACTTTCAATGTCTATGCCTTCGCAATCAGTGGTTGCAGCTAAACGTAATCATTTCATCTCAAGTTCTATCAAACCCTTCAAAGTACAGTGACATGCATCGCGGCCAAAGCCCGTTTATTTACCATCATTATCCTTTTTCATTGTCTTCAAGATTTTATGGGGATTAGATAGCTGCTCTGGTCAAAGTATGTGTGACTCGGAAGAGGCCCTTTGAAAAACCCTTTCATCATAGTTGCATTGCACTTTCACATTCGATGCACTATTTCAAATTAGTGAACATTATTTATTTCCGAAAATCTGATTTTTTTATTATTAAAATCTTGCTACAGACATTGACATTTGACAACCTGATTTAACATTCAAGAAGTTCATGAAATAAAGAAAGAGGATATACTAATAAATACCGGTCAAGTGCAAATTGGGCTCGTGCACGCAGGGTTCCATACAAAATTGGGTTGAGGGGGATTTCCACACGACAAAAAAAGGGGGCGAACTTAACTTTGTTGCAGTGCTTCTTGTCTTGAATGACAGACACATTTTTTTTTTGGTGAAGTAGGTAATATTTATGCTTTCCGAACTTTTCCCTATACTTATGCTATAAGATTTTACTTTCTGCAAAATATCTGGATTCTAGCCCAAAGGGAAATACCCCTTTTTTTCGTGCACAAAAACCCCGTCGGGCTTCACCTCTACGGAGCCAACGGAGAGGTTGGTATGTCGGAGTCCTACCAATGCCTGTGTGATCGAGGAATCTGGTGTGTCCTAGAAAGGATATCCCAGAAACGCCAACCGGTTCCGGCCACCAGCACTGGCGACCTCGACGTGTTATTAGGAATCTAAATCCCCCATCTCCATAAAAAAGCGCACGTGGAAATGCCCTGCCACCCTGGGTCTGCTTCTGCTAGGGTGACGGTTAGCCTCAACCATTACCCTAGGCCCTCACTCATGGAGGACGGAGATGGTTCTGCGAACTACGCCGCCCGGTGCGCCTTCATCGGCACGGGGGAGTGCTAGATCTCTCCCGTAGCTTTTCCACCACCACTTCTGCGCGCATTACTGCCTCGCAAAAAAAGTGGTGGCGTTCCACATACTCTCTATGGTGACCATGGTCGGCACCAGGGACCTCACCATGAGGCTTACCCCACCGACTTCTGCTTCTAGGACATGGCGCCACTCTATCCACTCTGGAGACTCTACCAGTGTATGAAGAGGTGGTGTGCCCACGGATCAGCCCCGGCAATGGTGGCATTCAAACGTCAGCACCCTGCCTACGCAATGCAGGAACTCACTAAAACAGCCATGCCCATAAGTAAGCCTTGGATAGCTCAGGGTCAAGGGTTACCTTAAACTTCAGCGTCTGTAGACCCAAGATGGAGTTCGACTTTAGTCGGTCAAATCCGATATTACGTCCATACTGGCCAGAGGAGGGGAGAGATTCGTGGGGATTTCCGCACGAAAAATAAGGTACGGCTTCCTAAAACTCTCCGATTGCGGTGCAGGTGACTCACTAACGTCGCCGAAGGTAACTTAACGACCTCCGTCCTCCATGAGTGCAGGCCAGGAGATGGTAGGTCAAGCCACCTATTAGTCGATAGTGAGACCACAGTTTGGATATTACGCTGCGTGTAATGCCAAGCATTATCCGTAATATTCCTTTTATCTAATTCAACTTGATGCCTCTACGTGTTCTTAAGAAAGAGGTCTTGACAGACAGGCAGACGGATAACGAAGAGATAAGGTTTTTTTTTTCTAATCAGGCACAGAACCCTAAAAATTAATACATTCTATTTACTTTTGAGGAAAAAAAAGTAAAGGATACTACTCTATGAAAATTTAGACGAAGTCAATTTTAGTTCCTGTTGCTATGACAACTATTATAGATGGCGATAAAAACGTTTGCAACATCTAATTTTCTTTTTATTACTAAATTTCCTGAATGAATCATATATTTTTAATTATGTTATATGCTATTCGAGGCGGAGACAAATCCAAAAAATCATAGATCATGAAAATCTGTTCAGCCGTTCTTGAGTTCTGGCAAAAGTACGTTTTTAGCCCTTTTTAGGGCTTTAGGGTTCGAATTTTAAAAATTCCTTTCTTAGTACACCTCTACGCTTCAAAACACACATATTCTGAAAATTTCAAGTCTCTACGACCAGCGGTTTAGGCTGTGCGTTGTCTCTAGGTCAGTCAGGACTTTGAATTATATAGTATAAGATTTTATTGTTTCATACGAGTAGAAAAAAAATCCACGTATTAAAAGAATAAATATAAAGCACGTATGTCGGGCAAAATCCTAAATCTTCCACGGTCACCTGGGCGCTTAACAAATAGCGTTGCGGGGCGACCACATGAGGGGGGCCAACTTGTCAGGCGTTGTATACACGAGCGCCTACTGAGCAATTAGATTTGTTAGCTTGTACCTACCCGAAGAGTTTCATCACGCCCCCGCTCAACAACAGATGCTTGGACTAATAACCTCTCGAAGTTTCCCCCTTACCCGCCGCGCACCCCTCGCCCCTGGGACTCCCGCGCTACCCCAGCCTCCCCAAGCAACCCAACTAAGATAGATTGCGCCACCATTCTTGCAATTTTCCTGTCGTATCTTGCCTCGTAAATTCCTAGTGATATATAGGTTCGGATCTTTCGCGATGCGACCAGGAGCATACTCGAAATATGATAAGAGTTATTTATTATTGTTCTTATTGGTTTTCTAAGGGGTGGCAAGTAATAGTATTTCGTTATGGCTTTGTGTTGTACTTTCATTACTCTCGGCTTTCATGAAGAAAAAAATCTTAATTTACTTGAAACTTGTCACAAATTGTTAATTATTTAGTCAAAAGTTTCCACAAGTCTCCAATATCTAGAAACCCTAAAAAATATGTACCAAAATAGCTGTATTATTTGATAGTATAATCTAAGTACACTATTAATCTAACCTCCTTCAGGTATTTATCTCTCCGCGCCAGTTGAAGTGTCAAGTTGTCTGCTCTTTGAGATCTCTACCACTTTGTATAAAGCCTGGTACTCGGTAAAGCTCTGTTAATCCCGAGGCTTCTCTTAGTGGGTTAGCGGGGCAGGCTAGAGAGTTATGAACGTGTATGTACTATACTTAATTGTATGTAACTAAGACCTTGGGTAATTAATACAGATCTGTAGAGACTGGAATTGTCTCATCAACTTAATTCATATTCTGTGATAATACTTTTTGTACCTTATTTTCTATGCAATAAGGTCAAATATGGCTTTTTATTTTTATTTGGGTATATGGCTTTTAGATTATGAAAAAGTAATTTCTAGATAATAATTTCATAAAAATATTATACCAACTTCTCACTCAAAAATAAACAATTACTTAGCAAAAACCTTTATCAGAACAAGCACTTAAAATCTTCACGAAATGTCATATCTGTGTTGTTCCTCTGTATAGCTACTCTTGAATTTGAATTCAAGTCTTACTTAGTACCATAAAATGCATTTTTTTTTTTCAGAACTGAATCGACATGTAAAAAATTCATGAGCTAAGAGGAAGTGATTCGAATTCAGCTATGTAGTAAGATAATAAGACCTTCACAAACTTCAGACATTGCAACTTAAACAAAAGCTCAAAAAAATTACAATTGTTTAATTATCTTACAATTATGAAACACTGTACGTCACTACAAAATTAAAAATCATAAATATAAATATATAATAAATTACCTGTAAATTTAAAAATACATAGAAAACCTTTATAAATCAAACCGCCCAAAATATTTTACCGTCTCAATTTCCGGGGCCACCGAAGTGAAGGCCAAAATTTTTTAGCGTAACTGAATACGAATTAAGCAAAACAACGCGGAAACCAAATTACAGCCGAATACCACACTGTGCACAAATTAAACAACAAAATGTTCATTAATTTAGCGCCAAATTAAAAACAGCGCAGTCCCTTCGTTCATAGAGACTAGATGCCATTCGCGGTCATTTCCATATTATAAGAGCAATAAATTGTAATTACCATCAGATGCTTGATTCACGAGTTTGAATTGCACTTTCATAATTTTGGGTACATATTAATGAGTAAGAAGGCATTAGAAGGCGATATCGGGATGGATTGTGGAGGTTTGATGGCAGCCGCTTTACGTAGGTAGGTACAGCTGTTTCGTTGTTATACTGAATACCAGAGTTGGCTTCAGTCTAGCCTGCAAACCGGTACACCTGCGGATTGACGAATGAGGCTCTGACACGGGTTTTTTCTTGGGTTAAACGGTAATTTCCGTTAAAAACAAGATCAACCAATCCAAAAGCGGGTCTAGGAGAGCAGACCCCAGGCTTGAAGCTGCAGGCCTTGGAAGCAACCGAGATAGGTGCTTGGATGACGTAAAAAAAGGTCGTAATGATATTAATGAAGGCTGCGTCATGCTCCTAGATGTTACAACTTGACTATCAATTACAGAGATTCAAGCTTAACTTTAATCATTACAAGGGGTGTTATTCAGTTAGAAAACGTGTAATCACAGTCGTAACTCGTATAGTTCTATAAATTTCAATTAGTTATAGCAAGAACTGACTTATAACTTAACCTCCTTATATGTGCAGGCGAATCTGGCGAATACGAACATGTATGAACAAATTTTAAGTTACGGATGCCAAATGTTGAGCTCTTATTCATCATTGTCAATCGTATCTTAAACTAGCTGATGCCTGCGGCTTCGTCCGTCGTGAATGTTGGTTATTGTAACTTTTGATAATACTTATCTCCGGTTATGCTAAACCAATCGCAATCAAACCTAATTACACAAAAAGCCTAAATAAATATACATATTTATATATTTAAATATTGTGGTCTAACGTACCTAATAGTAGGCACAGATATTCGTATTTGCTTTCTACACAATGTTCAAACAATTATATATTTTACTCTAAGGTAGAGTCGGCAGTTTTATTTCTTCGCCATTCTTAAATATATTACCTACATCCTAAACTATACATTAAGATATTCTTCAGTTAATAATTATAATTCGTGAGTAAACTAAAGGGATTTTAACAATACCTATCTATATCTTAGATTGAGCCACCCTAATCATTCATTGTGGAGACCCATGTTCAGCCATGGACATGGTCATTGATTTATGGGTTTGAATAATCGTAATAGTAAACTGATAGAACTTCTATTAAGGGTTTTTACACGTTATGTGTTACTCACCGATTAGAAGATTATAAAGTGTACCGTGACTTTAACAATACTAGGAAAATTAGGAGTAGGTATTCTTCCCAAAAAAATAGACTTAGATTTTTTAAATATAAATCAATATTTATAACAGAACATATTGAATAATGTTAATCAATCTTAGCATATATCATAATATGGCTGGAATAATTACATACATAACATACATAAACTCACGCCTATATCCCCGAAGGGGTAGGCAGAGGTCCTAGCACCCACATTTCGCCAAATCGCTTGAATAAATAAAATAATTTAATTACGTATTCCAACACTCTACACGTCATAATCTTGATCCAAACTAAGCAAAGATTCTCAAATAGGTTACAGATACGGGATCATCGAGTTTGTTTAACGTAAATAGTTATATACGAGTCTGTATAAACAACCAACCCAACGCAAATATTATATTCACACTGAGCAGAAATCGAACCTTCAACCTCTAACGTAGCAATTGAATGCTCTACCATTACGCGTGTCGTAAACCCCATATTTATGAGAAAAAATACTCCATAAAAATGTACTAACCATAAAATGTTTTCACTTTCACACTTTGACACAATAAAAGAGGACAGGACCCACATTAGCTAAATCACACTTTAATAAAGCGTATGAGTTGATAAAGGTTGGAGTAGACCTGCGTGTGCGTGACGAGTGCGTGTACCGGATATAGTACATGAAACTTTCCCGTCACGTATACGCACACGCCACGCAGTCGGTTTGACGTCTTCATCAGTTTCGTATTATAACAAAAGGTGCGTGCACGCACACGTCCCGCACACGCAGCCCGTCTCTTTCGGCCTTAATTATGGAAACAACTATATCTTTAATCGTAAAATTTTCTGTTTAGTAGTCATTGACTATGTATTATATTTTAACAACCTGTAAAACAATGTGTCGCAGTTCAGGGAGTGCGGTGGGGATTATGGAGAGGTCCCGTACGTAGAGGTAGAGAAAATATAATGAGTTGTTGAATTTTGCATCCAGGTGAACAGCAGGATTTTTTGTGTCTATATGGCTATAATAAGTTATTACTCCAAAAAGATTTTTAAGAAGGTTTCTAGTAGGTTCATAACCAGGCAAATCAAATGAGCCCAAACATGACGAATTTATCTTGTTTCAGACCCTGGATATCGCGTCACGACATATCAGAGAATTTATTAAAACAAATCAATGTTGTTTAGTTTAGAAGTTCATATGGACACCTTACGACTCCATCATAAGACCAGTTTCATGATACCATATTATAGTATTGTCACCAAACATACGCAAGTATACCACATTTGATCCGTCAGAAAGTGTTTCTAATTGGTTTTCCAAGATTACCCGTACTGATTAACTAACAAACAACAGAGCAAGTTAAAATAAAGCTTGTAAGAAGAAGAAGTTAATTTCTTTGTTTACATTATTCTAGCAAAATAGGTATACATAGCGATCATTCGTAATAGGTATTGTGGTAAGAACACTGCCACGTATCTAGATTTCGTTAAAATTGATAGGTACACGGAAACCGCCAAACTATTTCCTGCGATCCGTCTAAGCTCACCGTTTGTAAAACGGATGGCAACGCGTTGTTGATTTAAATCTCGACTTTTGGATGATCTAAGACGGATTTCAGTAAAGATATATAATTATGTAGATAGATACATAATGACCGACAAGTAATTGGTTCAAGGGCAGACAGTTGACGATGATTAATACAAAATGTAATGGATTATGTAGTGGATGAGGCTCTATCGCAGGCTTTCCTGTCGGGGTTGAGTCGTCAGAAGGCAGTCGCTCTCATAAAAGACGTTTAAATTAAAAGGAGGCGTACGCAAACCCTGGGTTTCGTAGCCTTGGACACAACCGGGAACAACGCTAAGTTGATGGGAGTTAGTTTACATTAAAAAAAATATTCACGAATCCATGTTTACAATTTCATATATTATGTATTTATCATACGTTTACACTTGCCGTTTAATATTTGTCGAAGGCATAAACAATTGGAAGGAAACAGTACCCTCGTAGACAACGGAAGTATGCCGAGTGTCGGTACCGGAAGTGTTATTGCCGGGACGACTACTACATCCGGTCGTGTAGACTTCAAGTCTGCGCCGGTGACGATAACTGTCTTTGCCATTTTTGTGAGTACCTTCGTAGTTCGTAGTAAGCATTTGGTAGTCCATGAATGGAATGGAATTATATTGAGGAACAAGTATTGTTATTGTTGAATTGTTGTATGGTATTGTTGAACAACTGGAGATGGTTCTGGCGAATATAATATCAGTAATGTTTTTGGTTATATTACATAGTGATATCTACTCGTAGATATCACTATGTACTCAGCCTAGCATGTAGTGTAGGTACATACCTATGTATTATTAATTCTTGTAAGTGTGTAGGTACCACTACGTACCTACACACTTACATAAATTTAGTACTGGTTTTAGATTCTCCATTACTCATATCATTTTTTGTGATATCAAAAAATGTCTTGTCCGTTTTTACGTAGGGACTTCAAAATAACTTTTTATTTGTAAATAGCTATAATATGTTTCACAGGAATATAAATGTTGTAGCGCTACGGATGAAAGTTCAACTGCTACGATATAGATCGCGGGTTTGATGCTCATTGTAAATATACCTGATGCATCCAAAGCTTGTACTTAGAAACCCCTTGTATGACTCTTTATAGTGCCTATGAATTTTAGCTTTTATGTAGCTACTGTCTGATTAATATGAAATGCTGATGACGATAAAAAATTAAATGAAATGATAAAAAAGGCAACATATATATGCAGGTAGGGCATGCGAGAACCGGGCTCAATTGCATGTGACTACGGAGCCTCCATGGAGACCATGAAACACCTGATTGCGTGCCCTTTGTATCCTATCTCCTGCACTAAACAAGACCTCAAGTGCCAAAGCCAGCACTGATAGTGCTGTAGCAATGGCTGAATTTTACGCCTGAACTTTTTAATTTGTTTATTTGAAATGAAACATTGACACGTGAGAAGCAAAATATATATTATATAAACACTAATAATTCTGTAGGTAAGTTTACACGTGTGTTGGAACTGTCCCAGATAAGTGGTGATAAAGACATCACTTGAAGATGGATGTGACATTCTTCATTTCAGTAAGTTACGAGGCGACAGTAATCATGCGCCCAATTTATTATCTTGGCAATAGTACGAACTTCATTAGCAAGAAAATACTTCTTATTAAATATATGGCGGTCTTAATTATCCAATTTTCTACGAACATAATGTTTAGAAATTGAGCACAACGAGAAACTCACTCCTTCCTTATATTTTTTTTATTTCGTAGGATTAATACGGGCTCTCACGACGATCAAATCAAATAGTTAATCTTATTTTAATTCCCTTGGATACCTCTATAAGGTACTTCTCGTTGGCCTAGAATATAAGATTCCTACTTGATAGGTTTTCATTTCAATCCAACTAATTAGCTATATATTTCTCTAACACTATACATTTCAAACGCTTATAGGCTTTTACATAAACATAATTAACTGCGATTAAACTGGTATCTACTGATTCAGTTTCCTCTAAAACCTCATATACATTATAAATACTTCGATAAATTTTATTACGCTTCTGTTATCTAATATCTCAAAAACTAATAAACAACCTGAAGATATTTATCTCTCAACTATCATCGGGTAATTCTTCACGTTCAAGGCATTTGAGCACGAAAACCCATAACCTCAAGAATGCTAAAGACGCAAACGATTTTTAATACAGTCAGCACCCTATAATGGGTGTTTTCGCACCCCAGTCTGCGGTGACATTTCAAACCCACCGCTCTATGAAAAAACAAAGCTCGAAACATTATGCAAATGACATTATGTCGGTATTTTTGTACGTTTCGCCGACTTTATGAGCCGAATAGGAAGGGTTGTAGGGTTAAGACAATTCGCGAATGAATAAAAGCTTTTGATGCCACATTGTCATTTTTTTTTCAATAAGTAGTTAACCCTCTAGTTACACCCTTCGGTGTTACGTGTCAGCGTTAAATAAAACACTATTCGTGTTATTAATTCTTTTGTTGACATCAGTTTGTCCTATTATGTATTACAGAAGCGCCCATATGCCCGTAATCGGTTTTCGTTTACGAATTCTTCATAGTAATGAGATGATAAGCGATAACTGTGACCTATGAATGTAGGCAACGCCCAAATTCACTTGTAATTTGGTACACGCCCTGAAAACTGAGAAGAGAAAAACAGGAAAAAGGGTAAGTAAGAAGATGTACAGCCTCCATTACTTTCAAAACTGTACAATAATGCAGCATGATGCTTTTCCAAATGTGATAGGAGAGAGCAATTAAAATAATTAGGTATTGACGAGTAATGTCTATTATACCTAGTTTTATAGTTAGTTAAATTTTTCTTAAGGTCGAATTTTGTTAATTCTAGTTATCATTTATATAAATTTAAATGGTGATAGATTTTTCGCAAACACGCCTGGTTTGACTATGAAAATATCACCCATTTATTTAATAGGTACTATGTATTTGTATACGCAGCAATACGAGACATAAATCTCATGAATTCGTGAGTATACTAGAGTTCTTATCAGCTTTCTCTATCTTTTTCTTACTTTCCTGTCCTTGTCTTTCTCTTTACCCTCTGCAAATGGAATTGCAATGTTCATAGGCCACGGTAATCACTTACCATTTACGAAAGATGCCTTATATACTATTTTTAATTCGTTAAATCTGTACTAACTTGAGTACATTTACGTAATATGTTAACTGAAACGTGCCCTACTTCGAACAGTATGGTATGTACGTCAAGCAGATATTTAGATTAACACATTTACAGACATGTCCATGTCCAAGTATGGCCGTACGAAATATTGGTGTCAGTGACGTCACTTGTTACGACGGGTTATCGCAAAGAGTAAGATCTCATCACAGATTTGTCAATGAGTCTTGATATGTGGGTTCCTCAATTTATTCGCATTGACGTTGAAAATGACGCCATCTGTCGCCTGTCAATCAACTGGCCTGTATTCAGGTCACTCAACCTTTGAAGACTTGTAGGTACTTGAAGGTGTCTATTGCGTTGCGGTTGCGGATACTGTTAACCTGGGCTTTTCACAAAATTATACTCGATCTAATTGACGTATTGATGCCTAGATCGACCTTTCGGGCTACCCATATAGGTTATACTCTCGCCTCATAAATCTGTTTCATCAATCTTATTTCAATATCCTCACAAAGTACCCGAAACATCTACGTATACTTTTCTCTACCGTGTCACTGTATCTTCAATCGCGACACAATGTTCTCAAGACGACGTTAGTAGAAGAAGAGTTAACCTTTTGTATAGATTTATCTAAATCAGACTACTGAGAATATTGTTACAAAAAATCTCAGTAATAGTTCTTCTGAGATGGACATTAGGTATGGCTGGATTGGACTGGGAATATGTTCATATAGTGGACAACATGGATATTTTGGAGATGGATCTTATAGATAATCTCGATTGGGAGTACGTGAGGGAAACCTCTTGCATAACAAGTGGTATTAAGTACTGGCAAACACTTAGAAGGATCGTGTGCAAGTTGGCACTTAATAATATAAAAAATATTATAAATGGTAGTACAGCTTCATTATTTTCGCTAGGTGTTGCCAGCGACTTTGACCTCTGACCATAAATCAAATCTATTAAGTCCAGATTTTGTATTTTTTTATTTTGGCACTAACCCAATTTACTCTGTTATATACCAGTATAGATGTGAAAGTATTTTTTTCTAGTCTTGGCTCGTGAATGTCGGTTACTGTGGACGCGAACGGAGTCAAAGGCTAAAGTGGTGTATGTTCTCTTCCAGATTCTTCGCTATCTAGGTTGTAAGATTAATAACGATTAGTTCAAATGTTTAATCGAAACAGGTAACAAAAACAAGTAAAATAAATCGATTCTATACTTTCCTAATTCCAAAATTTACGTGGATAGATACTTGTAGGTGTATCGATGAAATCAGCTCCCGTACTATGTAATAAATATAAATTACAGATGCTATTTCGAATTTTTCATTCGATGTACAAATCGATCGCTCTGCTGATCAAATCAACATCCTGTAAGATTTGGTTTTGTAATATCCGTGTAGTAATTAGTTTTTCAAATTAAGCTGTCTTGAAACTAATTTCAAGATAAATTAATTATGGCACTATGTTAATAACTTATACGGTACATGACATGCAAGAAATGTTACTGGCATTAGATTATCTTTACCAAATTTTTTTAACCCGCGTCGCAAATATTATGCCCGTACCCCGTAACGAAAAACGATGTAGTTGATCGATAGATGAACGTGAAGTAGGCATTCCAAAGATGGTTTTACATGGTTCTGTAGTCCTTTAAATAGCTGCACAGTGTGCCTGACACATTAGACTGACTACTAGATATGGTTTGCCACAAGAAATACCGGCGTACCTTACACCAGAAAAATAAATATTTAGTGTTGGGTACCTACTAACCAAAGAAATTTAATTTCATCAGCAATATACCAAATATTTTTTTAATTACAAACAAGTCTTGGGATTTGAGTTACGACGAAAATGAATCGTTTTAATTTATCAACATCGTTACCATCTGTTTCATACCCACTGTTTAATTTAAGCCTCCCCAGACTCTTCAGTACGCGTTCGGGAATGCCAGAAGAGGCACTAACTGGCATACTTACTTCAATACGAGTATTCCAAAATATGAATTTATTGTGATTGAGAAGATCTGTTGGTAAAGTTAGGCAAACTTAAATTTAAAGTTCGAATTCCGGCGGTAATGTATTTATTTGTAACATTTATACGAGGTATGATTATTTTTTTACTATTAAAAATGGACAGAAATATCGATGTAAGAATGTAATGATATTTTTATTGTAGGTAATTCTGAAACTAGAAGAAATGAACTTTTTGAAGTGATAACTTACATTTTATCTTAATTATTTTAATTAACTGCCTACATCGCTTTCGCTGCAACTGCTTAAAAGATCATTATTACATAATTAGAAGTTTTTTAAATAAATGGTCGTAAAATGAAAAGCTTTCTTAAAATAGGTGTAATAATGATTAATGTTCTCGCAGATCTAATTAGACTAAATTACTTTCATTCGGAGATTTTAAAATAATGTAACCCACCAAAATAAGAAAACTGCAACCTCATAATCGTTACTTTGAAGCATTAGTCAATTTAATCTTCAACTAAAGAACTAAATAAATAAAATAAATAAATAAATATTCTAGGACATTCTACACTTGCTCCCTAGACCCAAATTAAGCATAATTTAACTAGCTTGTGTTATGGCTTCTAGAATGCGGATAAACATACCTACTGATAATTTTTTTTGTAAATATATACCTTTTTTTTTTTTTTATACTACTTAGGTGGCAGACAAGCACACGGCCCACCTGATGGGAAGCGGTCACCGTGGCCTATGAACGTGTGCAACACTAAGGGTGTCAAACACGCGCTGCCTACCCTGAAGGTAATGGGGGAGGGCTGGGAAGGAGTGGGGAGGCTAGGAAGGGATGGGAGGAGGAGGGGTAAATTGAGCTCTGGCTACCCTACTTACCGGCGGGAACACAACTCGATGGTTATTATGGCCGCGGTGTTCTGTAGGGCGGAGGTACTACCCCAGTCGGACAGCTCATTTCGGACGGGAGATACCGTCGTGTCCTACCTCCTGTAAAACCTCGTGTACCTACTTATCATGCATAGAAACATTCTAAGAAACAAACAAACGAACCACATTCTCAATGTGCATTTAATGTTTATTACTAACTCTATACGAAAAAGCTTAAACGAACAAGTTTATGCTATTCAGACAACGTAAATAGCAAATTTTACACACCGCCTTATAGACAGTTTCGTCATCACAATAAATCTCTGTCAAGACTTCGACTAATACCCAACAATGTATGAAACTTACGCCTCCTAAGCAATATTTAACCCCCAATGGAAACATTAACACTACTTTTTATTTCTAACAAAATATTAGTATTAAAGAGCTGTTTTCTTGATACGTGAATACAAATTGTGCAGTCATTCGAAAAGTACATAACGTTTCAAATTTATGTCCGTCATCGCGGTCATACTGAATTCTGGAATCAAAATGATCATGCAATTTTAGTTATACCAAAACGCATTTAGTTGACAGAATGAGATATTTCCGCAACATAAATATGTTTCGCATGCTCCTCTAATGACGGAATGTTTAATATTTCAACGTGTAACCATAATGTGAGCCCAACAAAAAAACAAACCGTTTAGAAATATTTTGAATTAACATACTTCTTTTGTTTTCAGTATTGACGGTATTTTAAGTGATTTTAAGAGGATTTACTGTTTTATAATGCTCTATTTATGAAAATAGGTAGAATTGAAAAGGAAATAAAAATTAAAAACACGATGTTATAAGTATATTTAAACCGAGACATCTTAAGACATTAAATTTCATGTCAGCGATACCATTAAGTACTTAGATATGTAAAATTTTAAGACAAAAGGGCACTAATCTCTAAATTACTGAGGTAATACGATCGAAAGTCAAATACTTAAATAGTGAGCGTAGAGGTGTTTCAAAACTTATGTAGAAATATAAGTAATAGTAAGAGAAGCAAACTGTCTTCTTATAGACTTATGAAAACGGTTCAAAATCTTTTCTATATAACGTTTTGAGATCATTGTCTCAAAACTATAATAATAGTGAATTAGGTACATCTCTAATCAAGTATGTATTGTTACCCCGACATCCAATACGTCATTTGCATATCCCAAGCACATGTGGTCATGTATAAAGGGTAGAATGGGCTCGTATTTAATTTTCATAAAACGAGTACGGTTTTAATATGTCTGCGGCCGAATAATATCCTAACCCTTTCTATTTCAAAATTGGCTTCGGTTGTTCATATGGTTAATTTATTATTCGTTGTGGCTTCACCTATGTATCTATGTGTGAAATTGAAATAATGAACTATATTTGTTAGTAGGCTTCCATAGGGACCCCAAAACTTCGGAGAAAGGTCTTTGAAATGTATTAAAATATATTTGGTCAACGTAAATTTACTGCTCGAGTTTCTATCTAGGTTTAAGAATGCTTGCAATACTCAAGGTAACTTTAACGAAGAAGGGATAAAGAAGGGAGGGAGAAGAATAGAGAACAAAGCAAGCTCTTTGATGTTCTTACAAACCGCAAGAATAAAATGCAGTATGCTACATAAAGTGAATCCTGAGAGCAGTGCGTGATGGGTTGGATTGTCCTGGTCTAGCCGAAAAGTTTTTCTAGTAATAGAAGTACTATAAAAATACCATTTAACCCTTATTATTGATATTGTTTTGTGAGGAAAGTTGATAGTGCTTAACGTTACTAGAATGAGTCAAAGTATGGAAAGTAGGCCCGAGAAAAGATGGATGAATTGCCTGAAAAAGGAAGGAAGGAAAGGAGTATAACTGAGATTATTATGCATGACAGAAAAGTACGAAACTAGGATTCAAACCCTTAACCGTTACGCTTACCATTGTATTGTAATAAATTCCAGCCCAGTCTAATGCAAGCAATAAAGCAAAGCACAGCGACGAAGATTTTATCTAGAAATCCATATCATGATAATCAACACGGGGCATCCGCGCGGTTGAGCGCGATGATTTATGCTTCACAAACATTATGATACATTTGCATTTTGTTCACAAAGCAGCAATGTATGCAACAACGATACACAATAGCCAGGGTTAATGTAGACTTCGGTTAGTCAGGAACGGTTGCGAGGAATGATTCGGTAGGTAGGTGCTATTGTTTATGTGAAGCAAAATGTAGAGCGATAATGAATAATATGCTAATTCTTATGTGTATGTGTTATTGTTTTATTTATTTTATTATTTCCTAGACAATGTGGTGAAAGAGGATTGGGAAAAGTCTATCCCAGAGTAATATTCAGCCACACCGAACGTGAGCCTCAGGGTAACGGTTCAAGCCAGCCTTCGTAAAAATAGAGATAAAAAACTAAAATCATAACAATACGGGATTGATTTTTTTATGAGCTGGATACCTATTTTCAGTCAATGTATTATCCAATCTCAAATCAATCTCAATTTAATCTCGATTCAATCTCAATTGTTTCATAAGATGACGAGAATATTGACCTTCTAAAGGTGTGAGTAAGTCAAAATCGGGTTGTTGCCAGTGACTTCAGATGTGTATACAAATATATGAATCATTAGGTATTATTGATTATTTAGGTACTTATTCACAGTTATTAACACATATAGTTTATGTTTATGTTCGCGTGTGTTTATGAGGTCCTAGGTTCAATTTCCGGGTCGATACCTACAAGTTTTATTGGATTTTTATGTTAGGCAACTTTTAGTAGTAACATGAAGTCTAGAAATAACTTCACCTACTATTGCGTGCGAGAAAGGAAACATTAGTTGAAATTTGACGCGACACCTTTATCGGACCCATACTTAATATCACATGAATAGCTATGGTACTTAATATTATCCTGCGGAGAAAATTGTCTGTCTTGTATACCGTCGTTACAATAATTTTCCTGAAAAACAGTAATTTTGATGCAACGAATTAAATATTATTTACCTCACCACAGTGCCAATCTAATATGCTGCATCAACTCAATCGGCTTAATCGTTTTAGAAATATAAATGGAACTTGTCCTGCGCACTATCGTGCGCTTTGATTATTAAATGCACACCAACGCAACGCTTAAATTAAGTTAGAATTACGCTTGCGTTGCGCTTATTCGTTCAGACATCTTTTATCGAATGAATTTGAATACTTTTGAATAGTAACTTTTGCAAGAATTCCAGGAACCGTTTTTATTCCGAATACCGCGGCGCTATTATACAAAACTCTATTTTTAACCTTTGTTAATTTCAAAAATTTATCCATTTACTGAGTTGCTACGAAAACAGGAACATTTTTTTGTTATTAAGCATAAAAAAATACCAACAATTATAATTTCTTCACCGTTACACTTCTACATTTACGGTCGTAAACTTTCAGTAGACATAAAGCAAATTAAATTC